>PVJD01010181.1:0-55872 GCA_004026545.1 Mormoops blainvillei
GTGTGGTAGGTCCTGTGTGAAGTCTTAGGGATCTAATGGTGAGCAAAACCAGATCTATTCCCTGCCCTCGTTAAGGTGACTTACCTAAGCACATAAATAAGAACAGTAAGTGCAACGGTGCGGGGCAGGGGGTACGTGATGTTGTAAAAAGCCAATAATAGTGAGACCCAACTACCCTTAAAGAGGCTTCCCTGAGCAAATGCGGTTGAGCTGAAGATAAATAGGACCTAACCAGTTAAGCAGAGGGAGCTGAGAGGGGTATGGAGATGGTGGAGAAATGGAGTTCTGAGGAGTGAACAGCGTGTGCAAAGGCCCTGTCACTTTTTGAAAGCACATGGGCACGTAAAGAGCTGAAAGAAAGACAGTGGTGCTACAGCATTGAGAGCAAGAGGATGGTATGAGATGAGGTTGCCCAGGCGGCCAGGTTGGATTCCACAGAGCCTGGCACACAGTAAGGATCTTTATTTACCTTAAGAGTGATGAGAAGGTGGAGAAGGAAAATGACACCATGAAATCTACATTCTTTAAAAATTACTAAGGCTGGAGTGAAGAGCCAATTAGGGAGTGGATAGGGTAGAGGCAGGAAGACCAGTGAAGAAGCTCCTACATATAATAATCTAGAAGAAAGAGTGGAGTTAATACAGGTAAATGTGTGGATGTGAGAGATACCAAGGATGTAAAATCAGTAAAGGGTCGAATAGCATTCTATATTCATTACTGAGTCAAAGATAATGCTTTGGTTTTGCCTAAGAGTTCCTTATTTGTTAATTATTTGCAAACCAAAAAGCATCATGCAGATATAAGGTGTTTTTTAATCAGCTTTCTGCATCATATTTTATCTTCTTTTATATAAAGGAAAAGCAGTAAAGAGAAAAACAAAACTTAAGAAGTACTTCACTTTATGTAAAAGTGTGTTTTCCTGCAAAATTGTGCTATACCTTGGTAATAAAAGAACCTGTATCTTAAAGAATATTACTGAGTAAATAGGTCTTTCTTGGACAAAAGCAAACAATAAAAAATGCAGAACAGATTACCATGATACTATATCAACTGAAATGTAAACTGCTATCTTGATTATTCCCATACATCATTTCTCCTTTATTACAGAGAACATAAATTGGGTGATTTTACAACTTTAAAAGGATGAAATGCCTGAGAAATTTAATAATCACCATCAAGTTTTATAATAAACCACTTAGTAAGCAACTAGAATTGCCAAGAGGCTTGCAAAGATTTAAATCTCTTCTCTCACCAATGACTTTACCCACATGGAAAAGTCACTTTTATATCTATATTCAGAGGCTGACTAAGGTCGGTTGAGGCCCCGGGCGCAGAAGAAAATATTGGGCCCCTTAAAAAAAAGAGACACAGAAAATAAAAATACATGTTAATCATATTTTTAAATAAATAAAAAATATTATGTACTATTAATGTTTTATTTCCAATAAAATTTGAATATAATATATGTATTGCACACATGAAACCAAACTTGGTGTCATTAGAAAAAAGTGTAAAGTTGGAGTATTGCAGGGCCCTTCGGAAGTTGGGGCCCAGGGCGCACACCCAGTGCACTCGCCGTTAAATCCGCCTCTGTCTATATTACTATAAATATTACTATAATATGCCATCTCTAGTCCATTCCCTTCAAAAAAAAATAGAGCTGTCCCATAGCTTGGATTACAATGTCATAGTAATACAATAAAAAGTTCAATGTAGTCAGCTTTATATACTATATCAACACAAATACCACAAAAAGTCTAATTTTGTACCAAACTGGCCACATGCTTTTGTGTCTGGCATGGACAGACCAATTTGTACCACAGTTCAGAAGAAACACAAATGAGGGACCTGGGTTTTAATAGTCTAGAATATCAACAACAAATGTACCAGCTACATTCTAATTCCATGAGCTAAAAGAAGACAGTCTAATTTTAAGATTTTGCAACTAGAGTTTATATCACTCTTAGAAAATACAGCTTTTAACTTGGAAAGAAAGAAATTCCATACAAAAAAAAAACACTAACATGAAGCAAAAAATATAAAGCTATTCTCTATCAATAAACTGACTTAAGGTTAAAATGCACTTTTAAACATGTTGCTTTTGACAATTTAAGTCACAACCCAGGTATTAGTAATCAGTTCCTCACAGAATCTGGACAATTGATCAGAGACTCTACATATGAATTTCTGTGTTCCTTCCTTTAAAAAAAAAATCATTAAGATACTAAGTATATGTGTAGTAACTTGAATAGTCTACAACAGTATCTTGACAGTCATTATCATTTATAATACATATACTTAACCCTGAATTGGGTATACAGTGGTATTTTGAGGAATATCATACTTCTAATATACCACAACAGCTCTTCTTTGAGAAATTCTGTGCTCGGCCCCTGGTGGTTATTTTTAACTGTATTCCTTGAAATCTTTCCAGCACAAGGGTGAGAAAGAGAAATCATGAAAATCTCATTATTTTTTGGTTTTTAAGGAAAAAACAGAATAAAGTACATTGGACTTAGGAATTAAAATCTCAAGCCTTATAACACTGTAGTACTACCCGAAAGAGTAATTCGCAGGAAAATGGCAATTACTAAAGAGCTATGACAAGGAATGCACTCTATGTGCCAAGCTGCAGTTCACTCGGACAGTGTAGGATCGCATGAAAACACAGTCGAAACACGGGCCCTATAATAAAAATGTTGACCCTTTCACGATTTCATCTGTTTGACAAGATGTCATGATAAGTTACTTTGCCTCCAAAATAACCATGCCACTTCATGCATTCACCGATGTTTCAGTAAGGAAGAGAAAAAGGAGTTACCGCATCCAAGCCTCTGGTCATCTTACATCTTACAATTTCTGAATTGCAGGTGAAGCGATTTTCATTTACCCTTTACTTTTCTTGAGAAGCACAAAGAAATGGCTAAAAAAAGTAGTGAAGCCCTGGCCCGGTGTGGCTCAGATGGTTGGAGTATCATCCCATAAACTGAAAGGTTACGGGTTTGATTCCTGGTCAGGGCACATGTCTAGGTTGTGGGTCCGATTCCCAGTCAAGGTGCATGGGAGGCAACCAATGGATTCTTCTCTCTCACATCAGTGTTTCTCTCTCCCTCCCTTCCTCTCTCTAAAATCGATAAACATTTTTTTAATTCAAAAATATCAGAAATTAGTGAAAACTTGAAGGATTAGAAGTCTCATAGCTAATTTATGAACAGAAAAAAATTGAGGTTTTTATTGATATTATCAGGGGTTAATATGGTATTTTCTAGGTTCTGAGAGGAACTTATTACTAAGGAATCTTGGTGTGAGAGAATATACAATGAGTTGTCATGAGTCAGTTCAAAAATTAGCAATCAAATTCATTGAGTCAGAATCTTTCATTTCAATTTCTTGCTTCTGCTGGATTGTTTAAAAAGCAAATCTCAGATACCATACATGAGATAAGAAAAAAAATGGCCCCCAAAGATATAGCACTTTCTAATCTCCAGAAGCTGTGAATATTAACTTATATGGCAAAAGATGTGACTATGATTTAGGATATTAAGAAGGAATTTACCTTGGGTTATCCAAGTAGATCTAAATGCAATCACATGTCTCCTTATAAGAGAGAGGCGGAGGGAGGTTTGTCACAGCCACATGTAGAGGGGAAGGCCACGTGAGACTGAGCAGGGATGCAGCCTCCACTGAGGACAGCTACCAGAGGCTGGAAGAGAGAAGAATTCTCATCTAGAATTTCAGAGGAAGTGTGGCCCTACCTACACCTTGGTGTTCGATTTCCAGCCTCCAGAACTAAGAGAGAACAAATTTCTGCTGTTTAATCCACTCGGTCTGTGGCAATTTGTTAAGGCAGCCCTAGGAAACCAATAGAATATCATACAATCTGGAAAAAATTCAATATATGCCTTTAAGATATAAGGAGTCTTCTTAAAATAATAATACCACTATCATTCCTTTTGTTTTATTTTAGAGAGAGGAAGAAGAAGGAAGAGGAGGGGAGAGACACAGAGATATTGATGTGAGAAACAT
Organism: Mormoops blainvillei; assembly: GCA_004026545.1. Lineage (NCBI taxonomy): Eukaryota > Metazoa > Chordata > Mammalia > Chiroptera > Mormoopidae > Mormoops > Mormoops blainvillei. Next base: position 4,027 of record PVJD01010181.1, read on the forward strand.
CCATCAGTTGCCTCCTGTACATGTCCTGACCTGGGATCAAACCTGCAACATAGGTATGTGCCCTGACTAGGAATCAAACCCACAACCCTTTGGTGTACAGGACTATGCTCCAACCAACGGAGCCACCCGGCCAGGGCTATCATTCCTTTTAAAAAGTTCTTTAATTTATCTAATCTCCAATCAGAGTTTAAATTTTTCCCAAATTGTCTCATAATTTATAACTTTATAGTTGATTTATCTAAATCAATGTCCAAACACAGTTGATATGTATCTTAAGTCTTTTAGGAATAGTTTCTCTTCCCTCTTTGTGTTTTTTTTCCATTTATTTATTAAATAAACTGAGTAATGTGCCCTACAGAAATTTCTACATTCTGGATTTGGCTAATTAAATCTCTTTTGTTTAACATGGTTCTCTTTCTCCCATACTGCTTATAAACTAGCAGTTAGATCTAAAGGTTTGATCAGAAGTACATTCAGTTTTTGGCAAAAGAAACCTCACAAATCTGTATATTTTCTATTGCTCAAATTAAGAGGCATGTAATATCTTCTTCTTTCTCTTTTTGTAACATTAAGATTGATCAGTGGTTTCAGGGGTTGTTAGCCTAATCCATCAATTATCAAGTTTGCCACCAGCCTTTGACTTAATAGTTTTAGCAGTCATTGATGATTATTAGCTAGCCCTGTTATTTCATTAGGGGTAATGAAATATTTTATTTGTATCATTCCTTCTACATTTATTGGCATTTAGAATTAGGAATTCTTCTAAAAATAAGGTTTTATCCAAACCATACATTTGCTTTTTCTGAAATGCCTTTCCTGAAAGAAAAACAACAACAACAACAACAACAAAAAAACAACCCTGTAAGATAAATGCTTGATAATATCTAATTTTTAAGGAGTGCCAGGATGGACATCTGTCTCTTGAATACAAAGACCACCTTGTGTATACTCAGTGAGTGTAACCTCTCAGCTGCACTCAACTTACTCCTCAAGTTACCGGTTCAAATACTCGGCCTACAATAGGGAACTTATTTTTAAAGAATAAAAGAAAGCCAGGATCCAACATAACTATGTCAATTTGGTATCAGTTCATAGGAGTTATTCCCTATCAGATCAGCCCAAACTCCCCAGCCAACCTCTCCAAAGCACTCCCTCTGAGTCTGCCTTGTCCTGTTTGACTAATACAAACGGACTTCTCATTCTGTGCTGTGCCTTTGGGTAAGTGCTCTGCACACCTGCCTCTCTCCCTGCAAAGAGCTAAGGCCGCCGTCCTCCTCCCACGCAGGAGTGGGCACACCTCCTGCTCCTGCTGTCCAACAGCCTTCTTTTTTCCAAGGAGAACCCAATTCTTCTTTCAGGAAACTGTTCCTCCTCCCACCCTACGTACTTCTAGACAGGGCTGTCAACTACCAGATAATGAGAACCCCTGACCGCTAGCACAAGGATGTCACCCAAGCAAGGCCGAGCAAAGCCACTCCTGGGATTTTGAGATTTAGGCCAGGGGGAAGAAGGTCAGGACCTCTCTCTGGGGGATCCTTGGTGCTGGCAGCCGTGCCCCAGCCACATAGAGGAAGCTAACAGGGAGGCAGAGCGGAGACACAGAGAGTCTTGGTGGCAGAGAAGTTTCCAGTTTGGGCTTCCCTGAGACTCACCTCACTTCCTGGTCATGTAAACCAATAAATGACCCTCTACAGAGTTTAATTTCTATAATTTACAACCAAAAGACACCATTTATGACACAATCTCTACCATGATCCTTGAAGGCCCTGACGGCAAAGACCTCTACCTTGCTGGTTTCTTGTACTTACTTTCTGTACAAATAACACTTCATCTCACACTGTCCTCATTTTTTGTGTGTCAAATGTGTGTTTGTTGCCATCTTTTGTGGCCTTGCGGTCATATATTTTACACACCTTTGGAAAGCCCTCGAACAGTCCCTAGAAAAGTGCTAACAGAGGCCCAGTACATAAATAACAATGGCCATGGGTCGATTATTACTTCTGCGTTAAGCACTTCATATCCGTTATTTTATTTAACCCTCACAGAAACTCCCTGGGATGAGCATTATTATCTCCACTTCAAGATAAGGAAGCTAAAGGTCATCAAAGCAAACTTACTTGTTCAAAGCCACACATTTACTAAATGGTAGAGCAGGGATTTGAACCAGACTTCACTCAAATTTTGTCCTCTCCCCACTATACCCATGCTGCCTCCCACAATAATAAATGCTTGCTAATTATCCTACCAGAGAGAACAATCGACCCAAGACCTCCATTTAATCCCTGAGTCTCCACTAATCTCAAAGTGCATGTTCCTCCATCATTAAAAACAATAATATTAATATGTTAACGCATAAATAAATGAGCCACACGAAAATAAGAATCTTGAAGAAAATTATAATACAATTTCTCCAAAATTACTACTGGCAGCCTAAAAACTAAATGCTAGCTTTTGTCTTAAAGTAATAAGTAAGAGGAATGAATATTTAAGACCGCTCTGTCAAAACAAGTTGTATACAACTCCCCTGGCAGTGATATTTCAAAATAGCAAAAAGAGATTTGTGAGCACCTGTCAGTGTGTGACATGCCTACAGCTCTCTGACTGCTCAGAGGAATATTCCTGTGTCATTATTAGACACTAATAGTTATTGAGCACTCCCATGGCTTACAAGCAAGAACAGAAGGCCTTTAGGATGAAAATGGCTCTGTCGTCACAGCTTAGCGAGGAGAGAGGCCAGGAGAACAGTAATGGCAATCTATTGGTGGAGAACCTGAAAGTAACAGCTCTTGTTTCTCTGTAGCTTACATCCTTCAGCGAACCTCCCCATTTCCATGCTTGTGTTTCCACTTCCTGCTGGACAGGCCCACATGGACCCCCGGCTAGCAAATTAACTTTGAGGCAACAATAGTTCTTCAGCACCTAGCTAGGCATCTTCTGTTGAAATGTCCCATTAATGTACTTATTGGTTGTTTGTTTCTTTTCCTTTTTTCCTTTCTCATTTTTCTCACTCTACCTGAGGCCCTTATACCGCATAGGCACTCTTCTGGGGATTAAAATGCTTGATCCTAAAAGCCAGAAGACATCAAAGAGGCATATTCCTTATATATAATTTAGCAATAGCAAAGCCAAGGGGAGGGTATGCTTGGCACATAATGCAGAATGGGCGCATCCCTGGTGGGACAAGATTTTACAAACTTGAATACTTCAGTGAATGGCAGGCCCTGAAGGATACATCGCTGCCACAAACTCACAAATACCTCAAATGAGATCATATATGTGAAAGTGCTTTGTAAACTATGAACAGCCAAGGGACAGTAACTTTCTCCTGTTCCTGACATGGCTATTACAAAGGCACAGGCCTGGGGAACTGGTGGTTGTGTGGTTTGAAAGAACTAACTAGCTCTGGATAGAAACATTCTTCTGTTAAAAAAAAAAAAGCAAAAAAGAAACAGAGGCCTTTCAGAGGGTATAACAGAAAAAAAAGAAAGACTAAACAACCGAGGAGATGTCGGGAGTGAAGGACTTTGAGTCAGCAAACTCCCACTCACTCAGTTCAATAAATACTAACTGATTGTCAGGCACTGGTCTACATGTTGGGACATATAGTCAAAAATAGCCAGTAGTGATTCAGGCAAAGGTCCCAACCCTTCATGGAGCTTTACATTCTTAATCAGGGAGACAGTCAATAAACAATACACCTAATACGTAAGTAAAGTGTAATATGTTAGAAGGTAAGTTCAGGAGCGCAGCGTAAGGAGATTGGAAAGTGAGAGGGAGAGGTTTGCAATACTTTGAGCTTAAAAGATAAGCCAAAGAGCAGAATGAGGTCCAACAGCCAATGATGTTCCTTAAAATCTCCATCAATTACAGGAAAAATAAGGAAAATCATACTGTGTTTTCATAAAATTTGGAAAATCCAAGTTGCCTAGAAACGTATAGCTCGTTTTCCATACCTCTTCCCCCTTCGCACTTGTTCAAAATTATTGACACTAATGTGCTGCACAGCATATTTACAGAGGAAGATCTGAAAAGACTTAGCCAGAGGCCAAGCGAAGGGAATTACAAGAGATAAGAGCAAAGCTGATGACGGCAAAAACAGTTGCGAACCAGCACCTCAGGAGCTAATTCAACAGGACTTAAAATATGACTCAATTTTTTTTCTTCGGAAAAGCTGGCTCTAGGTCCGTGATGATATATGGGTTTCATTTCTAGTAACAACCCCAAACAACCAGCAGTCTCTCTAGAGCACTGCATTGATAAAGAGTTCTAGGTCCTGCGGGAAAGGAGCTAGAGATTTCTTCCACAGGCCCAAGGTTGGGGGGGAGTGTGGGCACACAAGCACCACACTTACCTTTCCTTTCCTAGGTAGATCTTCGTGCTTTGAAAGGTGTATGTATCAGTAAATACTCACTGGCCCCCCACTGAGTGTAAGGCAGCACCAAGAGCAGCAGAGGATGTGGGGGTATGCAGTTTGGTCTGGGTCCTAGAGGAGTTTATAATCTAGTTGGAAAGAAAGACAAATGTATAAAAGATAACACTGGAAGTCAGAAAATGCCTAAGTTTCTAAAATTTCAGTATGGAGATTCAGATACTGGGAAATTGCTACAGGAAAAGACAGCCAAGAAAGGCTTAAGGGAAGACACAGCCTCTGAACTAGGCTTTAGAGAAAGCACTTTACTGAAATAACTAGAAAGAAGGGTTCGTCCCGGGAGAAATGGAGAAAAAGGAATGGGAAGGGTGTGGCTCAGGAACGAGGAACAGGTCCGCAGGCAGCCCGTCACAGAGGCCCCGGGGATTAGTCAGGGTTCTCCGCAGAAACAGAGCCCATTGGAGGTAAACACATAAAGGAGAGAGAGAGACCAGAGACAGAGACAGAGAGACTGATTTATTACAAGGAATTACCTCCTGCAGTTACGAAGGCTGAGAAGTCCCAACAACTGCAGTTAGCAAGCAGAGAAGGAGAGCCTATAGTAAAGTTCAAGGTCAGGTCCAAGTCTGAATCCAAACGGAGAGGAGATTGATGTCCTAGCTCAAACACAGTTAGGCAAAGAGAGCCAGTTCTCCCTTCCTCCGCTTTTTTGTTCAATTCAGGTCTTCGACAGATTGGATGAAGACCACCCACAATGGGAAAGGCAATCTGCTTTATTAAGTTGACAGATTCAAATGTTAATGTCATTCAGAAACACCCTCACAGGCGCATCCAGAATAATGTTGACCAAATACCTGGTCACCCTAAGGCCTTAGTTGAGTTGGCACATAAAATAAACTATCACACCTTTAGTTGAGTCATTAGCCAGGAGGCCACGAGGACCATGATCAGCGACATGGGCAAAGCTGTGCTTCATAACATCAAACTGCCTGTGGCATGGGATGGATTAAAGAAGGAAAAACTGGGACCAGAAATAAGATTTTAAAAATTATAATTGCCCAAGTGATAAAAAGAGGCAGATCATCAACAAACAAATATGGGAATTTGGTTCAATATCATGGTTCTCTGCTAGATGATTAAGATGCAGGGTTACTCTTGTCATCCTGTAGTTTGATTTGATGTCAGGATCCAAATCCAAACCCATCCAGCAGGCACTGGAGAAGTAAGCCTAGGACTGAGGATGCAGATTTAGAAATTATCCATCTAGGGAAGGAAGCCAAGTTTCGAGTTTGCCCCTAGCTGGCTTATGCAGACAAGAGCACTGAGCACAGTAGGTTGAGTCAGTCCAACTACAGTCAGGAAGCCTCATCACCTCCTAGTGGTGCTACTTGCTGTGAAGCAGTGACCTCTCCTCCGTGATGAATTAACCCTAAAATATGACCACGAGGTAGATTACTTTAAGAGAAAAACAAAGGAGCGCAGTAAAAAAAACCAGTCTGCAGACACTTAAACACAAGTTACAAGGAGGTCCACCAACAAGGACTCCTGGGTCTATTTTTCACCTGCAAGGTCTAAACAGTAACAAAGTGGAGAAGAGCAAGGAGAAAATGTCAAAAAGGTCAAACTTAAGCTGATTATTAAGTTTTTAATACAACTCAGGTAAATAGCAGGTAGTCTGGTGTTTCCTGAGGCAAATCAAGGTCAATGAAGGTCCCATTGTCAGATTTTTCATACGTGTTCAAACTACTACATCTTGCTTAAAATAAGCAAAAATGTAAACATTTTGTAACATATACAACGCCATATTGAGAGATTTAAAATATTTAACGTATAAAAAAGTGACTTCATATTAGAGAATAGTCAATAATCAAGAACAATATATTAGACAGTTGCATCTTCCCATAAAAAGATCAAAGTATGGCTATATGCAAAGTATGAAGTTTACTGTCCTAAGAAATTATTTTATTAAGAAAATTTATCATACAAAAATATCAAAAACATTTTTTCTAATAAAACAAATATAGGGACAGACATAACTTCATTTTGAGGATGCACGAAGTATTCATGCTAAATGACCTACTGAAGATCACATTTTTTTAATATAGCTTATATCACTACATACTTATGCATGAATAAACATATACATAGAGATTTATATTTTTTCTATACTCATTCTAATATATTACCAAGAAAATAAGCCTGAAATGAATAAACTTCAAGTACAATTTCCATGGACACAAAATTAAAGACACTAATTTTGAAGAATGAAACATAATCCTTTAATTGAATGATTATGAACAAAGCTTAGACTCAATGAAAATATTAATCAACTCTCTAAGATGGTCAATAAAAACTTGCCACAGGAATTCCTGAAATGCTCCCCCTTCAATGGGCCTGAGTCATGAAATTTAGCCAAAGTATCTTATTTTCCACATTCCACACTCAGAAGAGTGAAATCTGTTCCTGGCACTTTCTACAAGCCTAAGGATCCTAAAATTTACCCATTACCAATATTTCAGCAGAAGTAAATTTTAAAAATACAAGAAGAGGAGCTAAAATATACTCATTCTGCATTCTGCAAAGCTTAGTGGATTCTCTGAACTCCTTAATGGCATGTCCTAGAATAATGTTAAGAAAATGTTTTTAAAAAAAACTATGCTCCATAAAAGCTAATTAGCAGCTCACCAACAACTGCAGGTATTTTTATAGCTGTTATCAATTACTATCTTCTCTTGGGGAAAAAATTTAAACTGAAAAGAACCTGAAATGTGAGGAAATGAGGAGAGCCCTACCTAAAAGCTCAGAGCCCTTTGCTACTATGACCCTTGTTTCAATGTCTGGTCATATATTAATTTCTATCTTCAGTCTTATACATTCAGGAAAAAAGGTATTAATATAGTTTTCATTGAAGGTACACTATCATGGGAAGTATAAATTACAAAAATGTAATATTTCCATATCCCTGCCTCTTTCACAAAATTTTCCTACAGAAAACACTCACACAGTGTACTTTAAAGAGATTCTTTAAAGCACTGTTCTTAGTATGGAAAAATGGGAAGCAACCCAAATTTCCAACAATAGGAAACTGTTTAAATGACCTGTGATGCAATACTATATAGCCAGAATTCTCCATATATATGGTCATGGAAACATTTTCAAGATATATTAAGTTAAAAACAGAAACCAAGTTGTAAGTTGTTTACCCCAGTTGTTATTAATAATCACAATAACAGTAAATATATTTTAATATGGAGAGAAATTTTGGGAGAAAAACAAAACCTATTTTTAGCAGTTTCTCCAGAATATAATATTCCATTGTACTTGCATTTTATTTTATTTACATATTTCTGTAAGTTGGAATGTTAAATAATATATAGTGTGTATAGTTAGAAAAAAATTGAGTTTTAAGTTGGTGATAGAGGTGCCATGGAAGTAGGAGAAAATCTTATGTATAAAGAAAAGGAAAACTTAAGGTGTTAAAACTTCAATGTAATAGCTCGAAAATGTCATCTGTCTGCACCTCTCTTTTGGAAGACAGCTATTTCCTTATTCTCAGAACTTCAAAATTAAGCTACTAACACATAGATATTGGAAACGCCCCCTTAGCATCTTCTGTTAGTCACAGCTTCTCAGGATAAAAGTTTGGCCCAAATTCCAGTATTTATCAAATGCAACTGAGCAACACTGCAAACTTCTAAAAAGTTGCACACAAACTGCCTAGGTGTCTCTAATTCTAATTAAAAGTTATTACAGAATTAACCAAAAATTAGTCTGCAGACTAAAGATATTTGAAGCATTTTCATACTGGGAATATAAATAATTACAGAGAAAATACTTTTGAATCCGCAGTCCTCTAACCTATTCAAACATTGTAAAAACTAAATAGGAGAAGTGAGAATTGCCTAGAAAGGTAATTGAGGAATTACAAGCCTGGGCAAAATTTCCATCTGCCTGGGGAGGGGTGTGAACTTGTGCTGGGAAGGGTTTGTTCCTACAGCCATGTGACCTTCACAAAACATTTAAAGTCCTATAGCTCAATTTCTTCACCTGCAAAATGAAAGAACTGGGAGTAAACAATCTCTGATCATATCATCTCTAAAACTGTGAAAACAGGCCTTTACTCTGTCCTTGCCTAAAGGTTTTTTTTAAAAGAACATGCATGTACATAATATAAAATATAAGATATAGAATTATAAGGTACTAGCCAAAAACAGTAGACTTCTGCCTGGCTTCCCCTAATCCTGACTTCTGCTCCCCAAAAGATGCTCCTTCAACTCTTCAAAATGTTTATTCTAGTAATTACTTCCATATTTGTAAATCACACACTTACGTTATTATTTCCTGATTTATTTTTTTTTAATTTTAGACATTATTTATTAGGAACATTTATTCCCCAATCCACCCACATCTCTAGGTACAGTCACATTAAGGACATGCAAAAGATACAAATGATACATACATACAGATGTGTATAGTCCTCTCTCCAATTATGGACAGTCTGCTTAATAAGAAATAAGATCCCTTTTCACATCCAAACACTTCACAAAATGTAGCAGGGAAAAAATTTAAAACATGGCCTTATGTAAATCAGAAATCCGGAATTCAGGTTTGAGTCTACCACACACAGGAGCCAAGTACACACCTAAAAGTTCCTTATTTTCTCATCTGTTTTCCTCTCGTGTAGCCTGAATATAATAGCACCCACTACAAAACAGTTAAATCACGGCACTTTGTTCTTCATAAAGCACTACAGAAATGTTAGTGGCTGTTATTGTCTTCACTAAGAGATCCCCATAAATGACATCCCTGAAGTTACTGATCACTCTTGAGCATTGTTCCCCTACCTAGACTAAAAACTAAGAGCTGGAAGTAGCTGAGAGTAAGAGTGAAGAAGATGTAAATTATGTTCCAAGGTCAGAATCCAAAGGTCCAGTTCTTTAAAGGGCCAATGTATTGTCCTATGAGACAAATGCACACAGAAAAAAGATCGAGCATCTAAGCAGGGACCCAAGAGAGCAAATTGGTTTTATATTTGCAGAGAGAGGGAGCTTTCTTATCAAATTTTCTTTTTAAAAGCAATACGGAAACAATTTCAAAAGTCACTCCTTGGGCAACTCTTATTTGCCTCTCCTAACATGTACCTCTACATCTCTAAATAATTTATTTGTGTACCTGCTTCTTGACTTGTAGGCATTATCTACTGACTTCCTATTGTGGTCGAAAAACCCTGCAGAGAAAGTGTTTTGAACTAGACTTGGGAGGTTATCATGAAGAACTGTCCAGCAATACATTACTTTGACTCTGTACTAAAACAGTCCTTTAATTCTAGCTTTCAAAGGCCTACATGAAAAGCAATACAGCCTGTAGACTCTCCATATAGAGGCAAGGAGGAAGCTAAGAGGCAAGGTGAGGCAGCTGAGCCTAAATTATTAGGCTATTCTATATTTCCTCTTAATCTAGTTCACTGACGCTTGGTTTCTCTTGCCTGTTCCACCTGCCCCACACAGCTTAATCCTGTTCCAAAAGCTACAGGACAAATGGCAAATGGGACCCCAAACTTAATTTATTTCAAGACAAGCATGGACACAATTCTTATGAGTTCTGTGGAAAGGGTTTAACTGGAGCTAAAAGAAACCAGCCTTTACTCATTTTTGTCCAGAGAAGACCACTGAAGTTCTCCAGATAGGGACTTCAGCTATAGTACATTAGGTTTGGGCAGCTTCAGGGACAACATCCTGTCTGGTGCCAGGTATACAACAAACTGAGGGTCAGGCAGGTGACCGTGACAAACAGGCAAGATACACTAATTAATGAGAGGAAATCTTTTCCATCCTTAACCAATGGCGTAATGGTGATTAAACAGGAAATACTTTTCAGTGACCTATATAATTTCATCAGGGTTGTTATCACTCTTAGCAGAGAGCACCTGACTTCCTAATAAGACGAATTTGATAGCAGGACCCTCTCTGAGAAGCCAGGGAGTAGTTCCAATTCTTAGGGAAGCAACAATTGGTATGCATTGTTCACTACTTGCTACTCCTCAGAGTTGTCTCTTCCCTGTTCGGAGATCCTGTCCAGCCCTCCCCCCACCTCGCCCCCCAATGTGGAATTTCCCCTTCCCTGGATGGCTGAGGCACCTGCTGAATGGTGGAGGCGGGATCTGCGAAGAATGGATGGATCCAGGTGGGTGGGACAGAGCTGGGCTCATTCATCAGATCAGCTCATGTGATTCCCAAAACCCCTAGCAAACACGGCTACTACTGCTGCCACCAACACCTCGCTCTGGCCGGGCTTGAAATAGGACAGCAGCTAGTTCCACTCCCTAGCACAAGTGGGGTTAACAAGGGAGCTTTGTTGAGGTCGAGGCAGGACACACACAAACACACCATCAGGCACAGCCACCACGACTGAACGAACACAGTTTTACTTGAGAACTTCTGAAATTGAGCAAGAGCCACCAAACAAGTAAGTCCTTACAACAATAAAATGCTGCAAACCTCAAAGTGGCGCCGCCTCTGTCTCTTGTGTAAGTGAGGAGGTTAACAGAGGAAAACTGAGCCCCAGATCGCTGTTGCTCCCGTAGGACCCAGCTCTCTTGACCCCAGGGACCAAGAAAAGGGGTGAAGAGCCCTGATGACATCTTTCTGTCAAAACGAGCTGGCTCTCTCTCCCCCGGGGTTATTACTGAGTAACACCCAGTCCCACAGCTCTGGGAGCCACCTCCTACCAGCTGTGACTTGGCCGACCAGCGATCTTGTTTGGGATATTCCCATTGGGCCCCCCACCCCACCCCATACCTGTTCCTCCGGTCCTGCTGGGAGAGGGGGTGCAGAGAAGGGGGTACACTTCTGCTCCTCCTCCCTTAACCCCCTAAAATAAAATTTAAAAATCCCTAAAGTGCAAATCTCACAGCAGCACGCCCCGTACCTGTTTCCCTGGTCTTGGTTCCTCTTACCCGTGGTGTGGGACTTGCCCGACAAACGTCCCGGGACAATCCTGAAAGTTTGTGCCTAGTCCCGAGGACGAGGAGCCGGAGCCGACGCCCGTGCTGAGGACCCAGGAAGGGGAGCCGGCTTGTCGAGGGAGACCTCGCAGGTCTCTGCCCGGCTCCTGCCCGGCTCCTCCCCGCCTGACTCCACCTCGACAGCGGGCCCAGGGAAGGAAGCAGCAGGCTGGCGGAGGTCTGAGGGCAACTTTTTTTTAAAGGGATCGCTGGCTGGTGGTTGAGCCTCGTGGGTCCTAGCTCCACTCCTGCCCCTCCCCTCCCCTCGGCACTCTTGGAGAGGGCGGGGCAGGGCCAGGGCGGGGACCAACCTGCCGCTGTGGACTGGGAGCATACTGGCCCCGCCCTGGCCCCGCCTCTGCCCCCGGACACGCGGCGCCAGGTGCCTGTTTCCAAGGTGAAGGAGGAGGGGCCTCTAACAGAAAGTTTCCACTGAAACATACACCTCTGTGGAATGGAGGGCAGCTCGCCCTTGGGGGCTCGCTCTTCGCGGGGTCTACACTCCACATGCATGCACACACACACACGCACACACACACACACACACGGCCCACAGGAAAATAAACTCGCGAAGTGGAGGAAGTCAGACAACTCCGCACACCACGAACGTTTTAAATTTCTCACTTCCCAAAGGTTTGACCGCGGCTACTGGCGCCCTTCCCCCCCCTACACACACAAACACACTCTCATTTCTTCCCCATCTCCCCCGCCCCGCCCCCCACCGTGGTTTGAATTTTTAAATGTTAATAAAGTCCCAAGAGAGCTGAGTCAAGTGATGGAAATGTTTGCCTGTTATTTGTTACTGGCAAATTCCTTGTAAGTGGGCAAGGCGAGGCTGGGGCTCCAGACATTACTGCCGGGAGGAGAGGGGCGGGGAGTTGGGGTTCTTTTTTTTAAGGGGCGTCAGTGTTATCAGAGCTGTTTGTAAGTATGTGTGTGTACGTGTCACACGGTTCACGAGCATCCCAAAAGTGAGTGCTCTTTAATTTGTACTCTTCTGCAGCTAAAAGGAAACTCCCAACTCAGGACTCCCTGGAAGATAAAAGAACAGATTAGGCAACTATTTCCTTACCACCCCGGTTGGTGGTGGTGGCCTTTGGCACTGCTCCTTGTCTCAATATCCTTCCCAGATCCCAGACGTTGGACGGCCTGGCCCTGAGTTCGCTGGGTGCCGGTCATCAGACGCGGAGCAATGCCCACTGCCACCCTGGCAGCGTCCCTCCACTCCCCTTTCCTCTGTCTCCCACTCCCCCTGCCTGCTTTGGCAGCAAAGTCACCGTTCTGCTTTCTGGACATTAAATCCAGGAGGAGGAATCGAATTCTTGGTTAGAGGCCCTCTTGGTATTTTCAGAGCCCTGTGGTTGGTGTGGCTGAAACTTGAGGTGAGCCACAATCTGGGCAGGTTGGGTCACACCGCGGCTTGCAAAGGCGGATGTGGGGCTTTTCCGCCCCAGCAGCATCCTGCTGACACCTCACCAAATTTTCCTTTGGAAAAAAGCACCTTCCTCCCTTCATTCTCCATGAATGGCATCCAGAGATAACCAAGATTTGGTCTAAATAGTTTCAAATTCTCTCTTGCAACTGTGATAATGTCATGATGCAAACTTCACGCTCCATTCTCAGGCTACCACCCTGATGTGCTTGCGCAGGGCAGCAGAAACACGGGGTTCACTTGCTGCCAGTACCTCTCAGGACTCACCAGCCTTTCACCTACAACAAGTGCAGACAAGCATCTCATAGGGAAAACCTGGGGAAGACAAGGGAGCTAGAAATGAAAGTAAAGCCGGGAAGTTCTGCACAGCAGGTTACCTTGGCCTGCCCTAACAATTGGAATGTGGGAGCATCATTCATTTATTCAACCAATGTTTATTTATTTGAGAGCTTTATGCATGCCAGGCATTCTTCTAGAGGTTGGGGACACAGCAAAAAACAAAAACAAAAATCTTAGCCTTCACAGAGCTCACCTTCCAGGTAGGAGAAACAGATGATAATGAACAAGGAAAATATGTGGGCAGCCGTACAATGAGAAATGCTATAGACAAAAATTAAACGGGGGTGGTGTAGGAACACGAGAGATAGGACAGGAGTCTCGTTTAAATAAGGCGATGAAGGAAAGCCTCTGAAGGCTGTGACATTTGAACGAAGGCCTGAAGGAGATTACGGAGTAAGATATCTGGGTAGACAACTTTTGAGGCAGAAAGTAGCTACAAACTCTGAGGCCAGGATGTGAGAGTGGAGAAGGTGAAGTAGGAGAAGTAAGAGATACCGGTGACTTACCTGGTGAGGATTTACTCTGAGCTGAGAGTCATTGGAGCGTTTGGGGTAAAAAAGTGACATCTTCTGATGCACTGTAACAGCATCACTTTGACTGCTGGGCTGAGAATAGGCAACTAGGAGATAAGGACTGAAACATGAATTAGAAAGCTATTGAAATGATTCAGGAGCAAGAGGATGGTGACTTGGACCAAGGAGATGGAGTGGGGGTGATGAGCTGGCAGGGATTCTGCACAGATTGGACGTGGAGGATGAAAGAAAGAAAACAAGAATGACTCTGAGGTTTTGAAGGCCTGAGCAGCTGGAAGGACGGAATTGCCATAACAAACATAGAGAAGACTTTAAAAGGAGCAGGATGGGGGTAAAATCAAGAAAGGCAAAAGAAAGATAGGAAAGAAAGGACAAATAATTTGAATGATCTTCAGCTTACAAAATGAAGAAAACTCTACATACTTCATTAAGGTTCTTTTAAGGATAACATGAATTAATATCGCCAAGTGTCTAGCACAGGCCCTGGTATATGGCAGACACTAAAGAATGTTAGCTTCCTCTCTACAAATATCAATTTCATACATGTCCATTATCCCCTCTGGGAGTGAAACAGAGCCATTGTATTAGAGGAAATAAGTCGTCGTAAAAGTAAAGGAGAGGGAAAAGAAAACAGGAAAGAATGGACAGGAAATGAAAACAATAAATTAAGTCCAACAAAGGTGCCTGATGAACTCTATCAGTGAGAGTAGCTCCTCTTAAGTTCTGCTTCCTCAAGGGGACATATAAAGCATCAGTTTGCTAGTTTGGAAAAGGAGTTTGAATATGAAATTTAAAATAAAGCAGAAAAAATCTAGAAGATATATAACAAGCAAAGAATTTTGGTTGCTAATTCTTATAGAGAATTCTTTCAAATAAGATGATTAAAAAATGGTCCAAGGAGATGAACAGAGTATTTTGAAAAAAATGGGTATTTATTTTGAAAATCCAACCATACTATTCCTGACCAGTGTGGTCCAGTGGTTTGGAGCATCATTCCGCAAAGTGAAAGGTTGCCAGTTCGATTCCCAATCAAGGCACATGCCTGGGTTGCAGATTTAGTTCCTGCTCAGGGTACAAACAAGAGGCAACTAATCATTGTTTCTCTCTCACATCGATCTTTCTCTCCCTCTCTTCCTCTCTCCCTTCCCCTCTCTCTAAAAATAAAATAAATAAAATCTTTTTAAGAAGTCCAACCCTACTAATTAAAACTACAATGAAAGGCAATTATTTTTAGTTATAAATTTCACAAGGATTAGAAAAAATAATTATGCCTACTGTTGGATGCTGGACAATATTATATCCTGTTGAAGGAAATATAAATTACAATAACTTATAGCAATTTATATCTAAATCTTTAAAGTGTACATAATTTGAAACCAGAAATTTTACTTCTTGGAGTTTGTTCTAATATTCACATACTTGCTAAAATAATTTATATATAAGAATGTCCACTACAGTGTCATATAAACATAGTAAAAGTTAGATTTTAAAATGGGCAAAGGACCTGAATAAACATTTTTCCAAAGAAGACATACAGATGGCCAATAGACACAAGAAAAGATGTTCAACATCACTAATCATCACAGAAATGCAAATCAAAACCACAATGAGATATTACCTCACACCCATCAGGTTGGCTATTATCAAAAGACCACAAATAACAAATGTTGGCAAGGATGTTAAGAAAAGGAAACCTTTGTGTGCTGTTGCTGGAATGCAGATTAGTGTAGCCACTATGGAAAACACTATGAAGATTCCTTAAAAAACTAAAAATTGAATTACCATATGACCCAGCAATTATACTTCTGGGTATCTTTCTGGAAAAAAAACAACACTAATTCAAAAAGATATATGCATGCCTGTGCTCATTGCAGCATTATTTACAATAGCCGAGATATGGAAGCAATCTAGTTATCCATCAGTGGATGAATGGATAAATAAAACATGACATAAATATACAATAAAATATTATCGAATCATTAAAAAAAAGGAAATCTGCCAATGGGGACAACATGGATGGTCCTTGAGGCCATTATACTAAGTAAAATAAGTCAAAGGAAGACAATATCACATGGTCCCATGTATATGTGGAATCTAATCTAACAAACAAACCCGAGTTTATAGATACAGAGAAGAGATTGGTGGTTGCTAGAGGCAAGATTGGGGAGTGGGTAAAAGGAGTGAAAGACATCAAAAGATACAAACTTCTGGTTTTAAAATAAATAAGTCACAGGGATGCCATGCACAGCATGGTGACTACTGTTAATAATACTGTGTTGCATATTTGAAAGTTGCTAAGAGAGTAGATCTTAAACTTCTCATCACAAGAATAAAATTGTAGCCCTGGTTGGTGTGGCTCAGTGGACTGAGTGCCAGCCTGTGAACCAAAGTGTCACTGGTTCTATTCCCCAGTCAGGGCTCATGCCTGGGTTGCAGGCCAGGTCCTCAGCAGGGGGCATGCAAGAGGTAACCACACACTGATGTATGTTTCTTTCCCTCTCTCCCTCTCTTCCCCTCTGTCTAAAAATAAATAAATAAAATCTTTTTTAAAAAGAAGAAGAAAGTTGTAACTATGTATGATGATGGATGTTCAGTAGACTTACTGTAGGTTTGTTTCACTATATATTGTGTTGGTCGAAAAGTACGTTTGTTCCTTCCTGTCAGATGGTTCTAGTAGCGCTTAGTTGTCTTTAACTTCATTCAAAACAAGTTTATTAGATTGCATCATGACAGCTGTCGAATCAGCGTGTTTAAAAAAACTTATCAAAATTGGTGAATTTTCGTGTAGACCATTTTAATTTTGAAGATAGAAGAAAATACACAGCATCTTAGGCTTTATTATTTCAAGAACAGTAAAAACACAACTGAAATGCAAAAAAAGATGTGTACAGTGTATGGAGAAGGCACTGTGACTGACTACCCAGCATATGTAGCTGGGTAGTCCTAATTTGTGTCAAATCAAAGCAAATGTGTCAAAAGTGGTTTGAGAAGTTTCATGCTGGAGATTTCTCACTGGATGATGCCCCACAGTCGGGCAGAGCAGTTGAAGTTGATAGCGATCAAATAGAGACATTAACTGAGAATAATTAAAGTTATACCACGCAGGGGATAGCTGACATACTCAAAATAGCCAAATCAATAAAGCTATTGGTGAAAATGAAAAACAAATGTCTTATTTTATGGAAAAAACTAAAACTTTTAGCCCAACCCAATACAAATATCGAATCATTATTCTGTACACTCGAAGCTAATACATTAAGTGTAAATTATACCTCAATTTAAAAAATTTTTAATGGTATTTAACCAAAACCTTGATAGAGTTTGTACATTTTCAATAGGTCAGATTGGATAAAGAAAATATTTCCTATGAAAAAAGAATACCAACACTGACATAATGACATGGAGATAGAAAGCTATATTCAAGGAATGAAAAATTGTCCAGCTGGGCCAAAAATGAGTAAAAACCAAATAAACAGCTTTGCAAAAGGTCATATAAATTAGGACTACCCAGCTACATCTGCCGGTATTATCTCCGTGCTCTAGGCTGGATATATGTAAGACCCTAGGCTGATAAGATTGGTTTTCCACATGGGATTTGCAGAGTATCTCAATGAAGGGGTTCTTGGGTCCATAATCGTTTTTCAAGGTTCCCTGCTCTTAGCCCCTCTTAACATGGATTGGTCCAGTTTTCTGTTTAACATGGTCTCCAGGCTTTTGGGACACCTAAGGGTGTTTTTCCCTCCTCTCTCTAAAGGAGTTGCCCACTCTAACTGGTTAGCGATCAATTTTTTCTTAAAAACAGAGGTAAAACTGTAGCATTTTCCGAGTCATGTATTCCTTTTGTTCTTTACTGTTTCGTCTACTGTTACAGTCTTAAGAATGCTTGCCTTTTATCTTTTAGGTTTCTCATAAATTAAATTCTCTTTATGCCCTACTCATATATTTTATACTGGATGCTATAGCCTCAGTCCTAGGCTACAAAATGACATATTAAACTCTTCGATATTTAGGAAACCTACAGCCAGTTTCAAGAGCTTTCTCTGAGTAGGCAGTGAGAGATTACAATTAAGTTGCTACGTGGAATTTTAAAACGGAAAAATTCAACAGGAAATTATAGCCACAGTGAACTCTTGATTATTCATAGGATAAAGTTTCATGAATAATTGAAATCCACAGGTTAACCTAATAAAATCTGCTTCCCTTTATCTTAGTCCATTCAGGCTTCTACAAAAAAACACCACAGACTGACTAGGTGGCTTATAAACAACAGAAATCTATTTCTCACAGTTCTGGAGGTTGGAAGTCCAAGATCAGGGTGCCAGCATGACTGGGTGCAGGCCTTCCTCTTGGTCACGACCTTCTCATGGGGTCTTTACATGGTGGAAAGGGCACGGGACTGCTTGCAGGCCTTTTTTTATAAAGGTACTAATGCCATTCACGCTGGCTCCGCCCTCATGACCTAATCACCTCTTGAAGGCCTCATTTCCTACCACCGCCTTGGGGGTTAAGTTTCAGCATCTGAATTTTTGAGGGACACATTTAGACTATTGCACCCTCTGTGTCATTAGCCCTTATTTCCTATCTTAATTCCCATTTAATTCACAACTCTGATCATCCAAAATTTGGAAAGGTGGTAGGACTATAAAAGGTACTGTTGTAGTTAGCAAAGGGGTTATTGTTATAAAATAAATGTATCCAAGTGAAAGATTGTGGGAACTCCCAGTAGAACACAGCCACACGATCCAAATATGCGAGCCCTGGACATTCTTCAATAGGGCTTTTTATCTAGTTCAAAGATAAAAACAGATTTCAGATTGAAACCATGTTCAATGCAAAGCATTAAAAACATAGCAGTCCTTCCAACCAATACAAAAAATCTGTTTAAAAAAATTTGCTGAAAACTCAGGAACAGGGACCAGCAGGAGACACCTGTGCCGTGGGGCTCAGTGTTAAAGAAACAGCAGAAAAGGGTGGTTGACAAAGTGTGTGTCCTCCCCGCCCATGGCAGCATCGGCATCATTGTGAGTTTGTTAGAAATGAAAATGCTGGGTTAGGGCCCAGCAATATGATTGAATAAGCCTGCCAGGTGATTCTGATGAACTGTCAAGTTTGAGTACCGCTCGTGTAAAACACGGGGAAAACTTTTAAAGGCCAACTCATTTATATTCCTCTGCTTCTAGCTAGCCGCAGGACTGGCCACCTGCACCTTATCTATGATTTTGCCAAATGACAACTATAAGATCTAGCATTTAGAAAGGCATGTATGACGTCCTGTTATCAAAATAGTTCCTGATCTTAGCCTGTGAGGTTTACTGCTACATCTCGGTCATCAGGGCTGACCTCTGTGACATAAAACACCCAGCTCTCTGGTTCCTCCCTCTATCCTCTACGTCTCCTTACCCCCTCCCAGGCTTCTCTGTATCCACAGTCTTTGACGATGAATTTTATTTTCTAATTGTTTCCCAGGATTTGTGAAAATATAATTGATGAGCAATGAAATTTCCAAAGTATGTAAATTTAGAAAAAAATCAAGGGCTTTTTCTGTAGCCTAGGTTTTCAGTTCTGCAATATAAAAAGCTATTTTTTTTAATTCTTTGCTTGTTTACAGTTCTTTAGCATATTTCATTTGCAGGTATTTTTCCATTTGAGTGTGTTTCATGGAGTCAGAGTATGATGCCATTAAGATAAAATAATTGCCATTATTTATCAAAGAGGCATATGACGCAGTTATAAAAATAATAGCATAGGCAGTTTATCGTTTAAGAACTCTTTCAGAATGTATAAATGACTGAAGTTGGATTCTCTCTAATACCACAAAATAGTTGGGCCTGGCAGGTGTTAGCTGTCAGTAAATACAGATACTCCTTAACTTGCAATAGGGTTATGTCCCAATAAACCCATTGTAAGTTAAAAATATCCTAAGTTGAAAGTGTATTTACTACACCTAACCTACTGAACATCATAGCTTAGCCTAGCCTACCTTAATCATGCTCAGAACACTTATATGAGCCTCCAGTGAGGCAAAATCATCTCATTGCCACTGTCCATCATGTAAGTACCATAGTCTGGTAAAAGGTCAGAGTTCGAATTCAAAGTAAGGTTTCTACTGGTTGCATATTGCTTTTGCATCATCGTAAAGTAAAAAAATCCAAAGTGGAACTTTCCTAACTCAGTGACTATTTGTATTGGTGAAGGCAATACATTGAATTAAAACTATATTGGAATGCTTGCATTTTCTCTCTTTTCTTAAACCTGCAAGCTGTGTTTTACTACAACAAGTAAAGCAAATAAATAGTGATCATCACACCGTGAACTCTTGCTCAATTTTATAATGGTGGAAATCTTTCTCACACAGTGATCTCATCCTTGGTTGCATATTAAAATCACCCAGGGAGCTTTTAAAAGCACCAATGAATGCCAAGGCTATATCCCAGAATGATTACATAAAAATCTCTAGGGGTAGAATATTAGTGGTTTTGTGAAGCTTCTCTATGTACTTCCAGGGCAATCAAGGTTGGGAACCACTGTTAAGTTAATCAAGACACTTTTAAGGAAAGGATTATAGTTAGACATAGAATCCGAGGACATGAATGGGGCGCCATTAATAATTATTATCAGTTACTAAAATCTTAGCTCACAGCTATCTCATGTCATTCCATTTAATTCAAAAGTTTTTAGTAGTTATACAAAAACTAACTCAAAGTGGATCCAAGAGCTAAACAGAAGAGCTAATTACAATACTCTAAAAAGAAAACATAGGAAAATTTTTTCATGACATTGGATTTGGTACTGATAGCTTGGATAGGATATCAAAAGCATAGGCAACAAAATGAAAAATGAAGTGGACTACATCAAAATTAAAAACTTCCACTTCCAGCCAAGATGAAGACATAGTTAGATACACTTTGCCTCCTTGCAGAACCAAAAGAAGGACAACAACAAATTTAAAAACAAAAAATAACCAGAACTGCCAAAGAATCGAACTGCATGGAATTCCAACAACCAAGGAGTTAAAAAAGAAACATTCATCCAGGCTGGTAGGAAGGGCAGAGACAGGCAGCTGGGGTGGAAAGGATGCGGAGCAAGACAGCGGCTGGAGGATCGGGCAGTACCACATTTGTGTGTCAGCCTGCGAACCAGAGGGTCACTGGTTCGATTCCGGGTCTCAGGCACATGCCTGGGTAGTGGGCCGGGTCACCAGTTGGGGGGTGTGAGAGGCAACCACACATTGGTATTTCTCTCCTTTTTCTCCTTCCCTTCCCCTCTCTAAAAATAAATACATAAAGTCTTTTTTTTTAATTAAAAAGAAACACTAAAAAAACAAAAAACAAAGAATAACAAGTACAGGCATACCTTGTTTTATTACACTTTGCTTTATAGCATTTCACAGCTGCTGCATTTTTTACAAAGTAAAGGTAAGACTCCCCACCAGGTAAAAGATCACAACTTGCTTTATACTAATACCCACTTTATTGTGATGGTCTAGAGCCAAACATGCAGTATTTCTCGGGTATGCCTGTATTGGCAAGGATGGGGACAAATTGGACCCCTCTGCACTGTTGGTAGGAATGAAAAGTGGTGCAGCTGCTACAGAAAATATTATGGCGTTTCCTCAAAAAATTGCAAATAGAATTACCATATGATCCAGCATTTCCACTTCTGAGTACATATTGTACCCAAAAGAACTGAAAGCAGTATCTCAGAAAGATATTTGAATACCTGGGGTCATAGCAGCATTATTCACAACAGCCAAATGTAGAAGCAACTCAAATGTCCATTAACTGATGAACAGACAAACCAGCTGTGGAAAAAGTACACATTTGTGTTCTGAGTACATGGCAAACTCAAAAGAGTATTATTGTTAAAAGTCTATTCATATTGTTGTTAATAGCACCTGATACTTACTGAGTAATCAGCACATGCTCAGAACAATGCTATGCCCTTGTGGCAGCCCAGGTGCTCCTCTCAAACCTCCAACGTCAGTCTGGGCCTTGGATACTGTGCTCTGAAACTATGTCCTGTTTCGACCAAACTTCCCATGAGCTACTCTAAGCCAATGTCTGAGCATGGTAGGGATAACAAAGCAGACCCAGTCCTGGAGACACCGGACTCCCCTGACAAGCAACTAACTGGCTGGAGGCCTCCCCAGCAGCCTTGCCAGACCTTGACGCAGCCTAAGGTCTGCGGGATTGGATGCTCCCATCCCACCTGCCTCCCTCCTCTACCTCACCCACGGGCTGACTGGCATCATAATCTGAAGGCTCTGCCTACCCTTCTATCTTCTCTCAGCTAGAAATCCAAAAAAATAATCCTACATCTTTAATCCTGCCTCTCACAGGACCCGGCCTAACACAGTAAACCTGTTATTTCAGTCAATGCTTATAATAGCAATTGTTCTGTGATCATCTCCACTTTACAGTTAGGAAAACTGAGATTTAGAGAGCTCATACACTCATCAGTGGTAGGATTAGGATTTGAAACTCTAGTCTTTCTGATCCCAAAACCAACACTTGCAATCAGTACATGAGTGGCACCAATTATAATGTAGATGATTCCTTACTAAATATTTGCGTGGTTTTTATTTAGGAAAAAAAAAGTTCAAAATATGAGAAAATTCAGAGAATGGTATAATAAATATCCACATACCTAATACAATGAACAAAAACAATCAGGTTGTCAAATGAGCTCCTGATTTTTAAAAATATTTAAGTAATATGACACTACATCAAGCATTACAGATAGAATACCCACCTCAGGCCCACCGCCTTCCCTCTCTCCTCACAGGCAACCATTTCCATGCTTTTGCTGTGTCCTTCCAATCCATATTTCTTATAATTTTAATAAATGTACTTATAGCCATAAAAACATATTGTTTTGTGTGTTTCTAAGTTACCTTAATGGATGAATACCGTCTGTCTTCTTTTTGCAACCTGCTTTTTTAAGTATAAATGATATTTCTAAGATTGGTTCATATTTCTAGCTCATTCTTCTAAACCAGCGATTCTTAACAGGAGGGGAGGTTTGGCAATATCTGGAGGTATTTTGGGTTGTCATAATGGGAGAGGAAGAGCAGGTACTACTGGCCTCAGTGGGCAGAGGCCAGGGATGCTGCTAAATAATCTACATAGGACAGACCCCCACAACAAAGAATTATCTAGTCTAAAATGCCAGCGCCAAGGTTGAAAAACCCTGATTTAAACCAGTGATTCTCAAAGTGTAGCTCCTGACCAGCAGGCTCAGCATCACCCGAGAACTAGTTGGAATGCAAATTCTAGGGTTATGCCTCTCACCCAATGAATGAGAGGCCTGGGATGTGGAGCCCAGCACCCTGTGGTTTAAAACCCCTCTGGATACCTCTGAGGCGCACGAAAGAGAGAACCACTGATCTATAAACAACTGAATGGTATTCAGTTGTATGGAAGCACCCCAAATTATTTATGCTGGGAACTATTTCACATTTATCATGAAAAACAATGCTCTCCGCATACGACGCTCCTTTGTCTTCCTGTGCTATACCACAAACACACCCTGTAACAAACTCAGATGGATCTTTTTGTAGTGATAAACATGTACCTAATGCTTACCATGTGCTTAGCATTATTCTAACTGTTTTTCATCTATTGATTACTTATAACAACCCCGGGAAGTAGGTATAGTATTATCCACTTTCACAGCTGAGAATCCAAGTAGGTAAGTAAATTGCTCAGAGTCACACAGCTAAGTGTCTGACTGAGCCAGCCCTGAACCCAGGCTGCCTGGGACTAGAGATGGTTTCCTCAACATTATACATTCTCCCAGAAACACAGATCGTGTCATTTTGGCTTAATGTTCAGAACCTAGCGCATCCAAACATCTAACAATGAAAGATGTGAAAATCAGAAAAAAAAGGATTCAATGAAGAAGGAGTTTAATCTGCATGTGGCGTGCTTCCACCAAGCACAGAATCCACATTTTATCTAAAATACCTCAAAGCACCTGCTCCAGCCATAATATATAGGCATTTATATTTATATCGCTAAAGCACAAGCCTCAAAAATTTGGAGGAAGAATCTGGCTTCTCCACGCCTTTTTTAAAGATTAAAAACAGGATTTAGTCTAAGCACATAAAAAACCAGATGCTACAACCTTAGTGGTACTTTTTTAAACCCCAAAAGAAAATACCTTAATGGTGACCCTTAAACATTTACCATGGTGTTAAGTCTTCTTGAGAGTCACATTCTATTCTGATGTGGTATGAAAAGTTTACTGACTTTCATCCTAAAAATATTTGGAATGTCACTAGGCATGGGACGTGTTGGGCGTGAGAGCACTTCCGAGAATGGGGGCAATATTGGTATTTGGGATGGGCCAATTCTTCATTATGAAGAACTCTCCTGCACACTGCAGGAACTTTAAACATCGCTGCTCTCCGCCTCTAATTGTCAGGAGTGCCACCAGCCATGTGACAACCAAAAATGCCCCCACACATTTCTGAATGTCCCCTAACGCCTCAATATTCAAAATGAGGCCCTTAGACAAGCAGCATCCCTGTCACCTGGGAGGTTCTCAGAAATGCAAAAGGCAGGGCCCACCCCAAACCTAGAGAATCAGAAACTGCATTTTAACAAGATCTCAGGGGATTTGTAAACACATTACATTTTGAGAAGCGAGGCATGACCGTCTGTGTAGAACCTTCCCTAGAGAAGCTCCGCTTACGTATATCGGGAGGCACGTACGAAAATGTTCAGACTAAAGATGCTAAACATTTTACAAAGCAGTTCTGCTTGTAATTGAAAATCAGCTCACTTAGAGCATTTCTGGAAAATGAAGCTGACATTCAGTGGCATGCAGAGTCAACTGTTAGATGAGAACAAGTCCACTAACACTGTTTGCACCCTTCAAAGCAACCTTGTCTATAGCCAATAACCTAGGTATATAAAGCAAAGTCCTGCTTTTTTGTTTAAACGTGTTTGTGTTGGATTTCAGTTACATGCAATGAAAGAGCCTTAGGAAGACAGAGTCGGGTTAGACTATGAAGAGTCTTGGAAGCTAGGCTGAGGAACACGAGCACGTATTCTCAAGTAGGGGTCTGTGGCTAGGTGATCGAAGTGTGAAGAAGTTGATCCTACGAGCCTTTTTGGTCAACTGTGACCTGGAACAACTTTGCTCATTTATCCTGGTGCGCTGGTGATCATTTATATGTGAGCCTTGATGAAAAATACTGGGAATTATTGTTGTTGGCAGTGGGAAACCACTGAAGGTCGGTTTGCTTGTTTTATTTTAAATTGTGGTAAAATACACATAACATATAATTTACCATCTTAACCATTTTTAAGTGCACAACTCAGTAGTGTTAAGTACATTCACACTGGTGTGCAAACAATCACCAGAACTCTTTTCATCTTGCAAAATTAAACTCTGTTAATTAAATAACATCCCGACATTCCTCCCTTGCCCCCACCCTGGCAACTTCAATTCCACTTTTGGTCTGTATGACTTTGACTACTCTGGAACCTCATAAAAGTGAAATCATACAATATTTGTCCTTGTGTGACTGGCTTATTTCACTTAGCATAATTTCTTCAAGGTTCATCCATGTTGTAGCCTGTGTCAGAGCTGTTACGAGTGGTTTTTTTAAAGGACAGGATTAAGGTTTCCCTCCTAAAAAAATTCTCACTGGGCAGCATCCTCATGGTTGTGTCAGGGCATCTTTGTTTGGAAGAAGCCGATTAGGGTGAACTCTATGCTCCAATGTGATACATTTCCTGTGGAGGAAACATACCTGGTTTATTTTCATTGAATAGCAGGAGTCTCCAAATTGATACAATAGCAAGTATTTGTTTTTTTCTTAGAAGAAACTTCACTCTTTTAGTTCTATTCAAGTCAGGTAGAAATTTCCTGTTAGTTTCAATGAAAGAGTCTGAAAAAACTGCTTAACCAGAAAGCTGTCAGGTGTCCAATTTATCCTGCTCAGTGGTTTCTGTGTTTGATAGGACGTGGTAACTGCAGGAATCAAAACTGGATGACTTAAAATATAGACCAGAGTTTGATTCAGAATCTAGTCGGTTGATTTTTATTTATGACAATTTGTAATCTTATCTTTTAAAAATGTATGGCATTACTTTTCACCCATTAAAGGACTCGTTTTATTCTCCTTTCATCATTAAGAGAATAGAATTTTTCTCAAGTAAAGATTCACAGTAAAGTCATTTCTCTCTGGAGCCTCGGAGACAGTTACCTGTGACTACTAATGAGGTGGCCTTAAAAAGACATTATCATGTTGTTTTTTATTTATTTATTTTCTTTTTTGGCTGGTTGGCTGGTTGGCTGTTACTCAGCCAGCCAGGTAGTGGTAAGATAAGGAAACACATTTCTCTAGAGAGGAAAATTCTTCCTATTGACTTAATCTTTATCTCCAAGCTCTCCTATGTTTATTTTTCTTCCCATATACATTAAAAATACAACATAAAAATAAATGGTTTAACAACCGTTTTCCAGGCAATGGACATCAGGCAGTGAGGAGAATGACCCCTGGAAGATGAGAGAGAAGCCAGGGGAGCCCTGTGATTGCTGCTTCGGGAGAGGTCCCAGGCTTGGTGCAGGGAGGGGAACCGGGCACAGCCCAGGGGGCTCTCTGAGCTAGGATGGAGCTGACAGTCCAAGGAAACCAAGATGGCTAGTGTTGACAGCACAGAGGACCAGAGAAGAGAGAGCTGCACAGACAGACAACCCTGAAGAGACACGGAGGCTCCGCCAAGTACTCAGCAAAGTACTGATCAGTGCATGCGTGTGAGAAAACTGACTGCGTCAGAGGGAAATAATATTTGAAAGGCACAAACTACCAAACTCACTCAAGAAGAACTGAGTAACTTAAATAGCCCTATATATTTGTTAACAAAATTGAATATGTAGTTAAGAACCTTTCTCAAAAGAAAGCTCAAGGCCCAGACAGCTGTGTTGGTGAATGCTGCCAACCATTTAAGAAATAATATCAATCATAAACACACTTTCCAGACGATATAAAAGGAGTAGAAACTTTCTGATTCATTCCATGAGGACAGGATTACTCTGACACCAAAACCAAACAAATACATATTATAAGAAAACTATAGATCAATATCACTCATTAACATAGGTATAAGAATTCTAAACAAGATCTAACAATATATAAAAAGGATAATACATCATGACCAAGTGGAGTTTACCCCAGGAATGAGAGTTATCTTAACATTAGCAAATTAATCAGTGTAATTCACCATTTCAAGCTAAAAAAGAATAACCATATGATAATATGAATAGATGTAGAAAGGCTTTTTTCAAAAAATCCAACATCCATTTTCTCAGAAAACTAGGGAACTTCTTCAGCCTCATAAAAGGCATCCATGAAAAATCTACAGCTAACATCATATTTAATGACAGTGACAGAATGAATGTATTAATCCTAAGATCAGGAGCTCGGTATGGATCAAGCCTTCTTTTCAACAATGTACTAAAGGTTCTAGAAAAGAAGAGGTAAAACTGCTCTTATTTTCAGACAATATGGTCATCTAGGTAGAAAATCCAATAAAAGATACACAAAAGCCACTAGAACTAACAAGTGAGTATAGGAAGGTTGAAGCAGACAAAATCAATACACAAAAATCAATACTATGAAACTAAACTGTGTGATCTATAATAGTGGATACATGTCATTATATATTTGTTAAAACCCACAGAATCTACAACACAAAGAGTGAATCATATGTAACATAAACTATAGGCTTTAGTTAATAATAATATATCGATATTAGTTCATCAATCGTAACAAATGTACCACAATAATTCATGATGTAAATAAGATGTAAACCAGGGGTGAAGGGGGTGGAAAACTCTATACTTTCCAAACAATTTTCCTGTAAAACTAGGACTGCTCTAAAAAAGTCTATTCATTTTTAAAAACTAAGTTAAATAAATTTACAATTAAATAAATAATGTCAATTCTCCCCAAACTGATTTCTGGATTTAATGCCATCCTAATAAAATCCCAGTCGATTGGTAGAAACTGACAAATGATTCTAAAATTCATATAGAAATGCAAAAAAACTAGAATAGCTAAAACAACTCTGAAGAACGACAAAGTTGGATGACTAACACTACTTGATTTTAAGACTTATTATAACACTATAATATTCAAAATAGATACTTCTGAGGGAAATGTAGATTGGAGCATCCTTTCAATGTATCATTTGAGAAATGGCTGAAAAGTCCCTGACCCAGCAGATCATTTCTAGCAAATTCTACTAAAAAAAAAAAAAAAAGATACACACAAGAGTGAAGATATTAAATTGTCATTATTCTTAGTGGTTAAAAACTAAAAAAATTGATTTTAACAAAAGGAAACTAGTTGAATAAATTATTGTAAACACTTATACAGCCCAGCCATCAGAAATCATATATTTAATAACATGGGGAACAGTTCAATATATATATTTATGTAAATTTAGCAGGTCACAAAACAATAAGCTCCTATGTTGTTTATAAATAACTGTTTAAATATCAGGAAAAATATATAACACAATATTTATAGCTCTAAGTGAAGAAATTACCAGTTATTCTTCACGAAAATCACCTAATGCTTTTGTAATTTTAAGAAGGTTTAATATTTTTGAAGTTCTATGATTGGAAAGATATATTTATCAAGTTAGTCATTTTTTGTGTGAAAAAATAACTATGTCAAATGGTATCTGACAAGTTAAGATCCTGTTTCAAAAATGAAGAAGAAAGATATCCCTGTAAATGACCATAAAATGGGCCTTCAAATCTTTGTTTCTTCCTATTCACTTAATTGTTTGCTCTTCATTTTGTAGTTATATGTACCTGCTATTATTTCTTACATTTTTAAATAAGATCTAGACATGCTTTCCATAGAAAATTTGAAAAACACAGAAAAAGTATTCAGAAAAATAAGCAAGTGTCTATAAATATACTAATAGGTCCTCATGTTTCACTGTTCTTTCAAGGACTTGCAAGCATGCCTCTCAATCCTTGGCCTATGTAAATAGATGGTCCTCTCAATTTGCAAACGTGGAATCAGTCCCCTGGACCAACATAACCTCGTGTAAGTGTGATCAAGTTATAAAATTGTTCATCCTTCTGCATATGGTGGCGATGGATTACTATTTGTTTTGGCATTTTCCTCATTAATTTTCTTCTAAATATAAAGTATCCATATTCATTCATTTGTAAATTATAAGATAAAAAATCAACAGTAATTCTACCATCAAAAGATTATCACTGATAACTTTCAGTGTTTTATTCTGTGCAAAGAAAGATATGTAAACACTTTAATAAAACTGCGATCTCACTATACATTATTTGGATTTTTTTCTCATGTCTAATTATCATTTCTCCTACCTTTTAATGGTCGCCTCATATTTCTTTGAATAAACATGCCACAATTCATTTAGTCAACTCCCCATCATCTGACATTTTGGTTATTTCCTTTTTTTTTTTTTTAACAAGGCAAGCCCAATTTAGTGAGATATGAGGACATGTAATCAAGTCCTACAGGGACCAGAAACCATCAATTTGCAAACATTTTCGTGCTTCACACACTGTTTATGAGAGGGGTTTTTTGTTTGGTTTTGTTTTTTGGCGATGGGGAGGGCGATAGATGATGGAGGGAGTAAGCGTGGAGGAGGAGAAGTGGAAACAACGCGGCCAGCTGAAGGAGAACAGAAGCTGTTGCGTTAGGGAGGTATTCTCTGTAACTCCGCCCTCGGCCATTCACCTCCGGTTCCCGCTGTCCGCTGAGCTGCACTGCACCCCTGTGGCCGAACCGCGGCACTGTAGCACAGGAGAACCAGATTGTGGCGCTTGGGGGAAGCCATTGAATTCATTTCCGGACAAATTTTTACAACCCAAATTAAAACTAATTTTTTCCTTCAACTCACAAATAGAAAATGTACAAGCTCAATGTGAAAGAATGTGTGGGATTTTTTTGTTTGTAACAAACATTTCTTTAAACCCCTGAGCACTTGAATAAAAATAAACTTACCACTTAATGTCCCCTGTTCTTTTTTCCACTTTTGCCCTGGTCACTCTGCCCTTAGGTACTGTCCTCTAGCCATAAATGAACTACTTGCAAGACCCCAAATGGACCAGGCTTCATTTTGCTTACTGGACTTCACACGTGCTAAGCAAACCCCATACCCCTTCTCTCCGTCTGACTTCTAAATCTCAGTTCATACTTGGACTCCTGGTACTTTCCTAAACTGGGATAGATTGTTGATCACTTCTGGGAGCCCCCTCCAGCTCCAAGCAGTTAATTCCTGTAAACTCATCTCTCCCTCCTACTGGACTGCAGGGTCCTTAAACATACACATGACTCTTCATTTTGCCCATCACTCTTCTTGACTTGGAGACAGTAAGTCTCAAACAGAATGTAGGAATCTAGTATGTTCAAAGGAAGAAAGCACAGGAACATGGACGATATAGTTATAGCATATTCTCTCAATTAAGTTCCACTGTACTCAATTCTGCCAATATTCATGGGATAACTGCTCTGTCCCCAAGTCCTCACTGATAGCATGGGAAGGGAAAAGGGAGGACAGAAAAGCTCTGGGATAAGGAGCTGATTATCTCCTGCTTTTAACTTTGTACAATTTATTATTCCTGCACAGACAGAGTTTGAGGTAGTGAGGTCCAAAATCTGAACCTCACTTGAGAAGTTAGGTTCATGCATGTATTTTTTTACAGCATTTTTTTTTGTCACCCCCATGATTCCAGTGTATAGCTAAGGTTGAGAACCTTTGCCCCAAAGTAGCTGAATCATTGTAGGAAACTCCTGAGTCCTAAAGTCTTAAACAATAAGCAATAATGGTGGGAATTTCAGGTATGTTGGTGGAACAGTATTTGAGGACAAGAGTAATTTAAGAGGTCTGCTAGTCTTGCCTGCTCAGCATCCATTCCTCTTTCTTCTTCTAGAAGCACCTTAATTTTCCTTTGGAGATTCACCCCTTCGTTACCCTAAGTCCTTGCATTTGAGGTAGGGCTGATTTTCATCCTTGCTTCCCCACTACATCTCCCATCTCACTCTCTCTCACTCACACACACACACACACACACATCCACATACAGGTGGTACCTGCATGCACAAAGTTGGCACATGCACACACAGCCCATTCAAGCTCTGAATTTGCTCTTTTCCAACTTGAACTGCACTTAGATTCAGTCACATTTGAACCTTTAGACTGTACTTAGAGCCCTAGACTTCAATTATTGAACCAATAAATTCCCTGCCACACATTTTTCCCCTAAATGAAACTGAGATGGGTTTTTCATTTGCAACCAAACATTTTTTAACACAGAAACTTATGAGACTTTCAAATAAGTAGTTTTATACTGTTAACTATTTACAGAAAGGGGATGCATTAATTGATGTACCTAATATGTTGAGATTTTTTTCTTATTCAATGATAAGATATACTTTATTATTCTTAGCAGAGCTTAAGTTCATTAAACATTAAAAGTCCATTATTTGATCTAGTTTAGTCCTATTTAATGTATTTGTGTTGGGCACGGGTTTTAAAAAGCTACCCACACATGTGAAATGGAGATAATGAGATTTATTTCACAGAGCTGTTGAAGGTAAAATGAAATAACATGTGTGAAATCATTTTATGCTGTATAAATGTTGGCTGTTTTTACTATGGGTATCATCATCATTTTCATCATCTTTCACTTTCTGTCAGCAAAGTTCCTGGATAGTTAT
Source organism: Mormoops blainvillei (assembly GCA_004026545.1). Lineage (NCBI taxonomy): Eukaryota > Metazoa > Chordata > Mammalia > Chiroptera > Mormoopidae > Mormoops > Mormoops blainvillei. The sequence continues at coordinate 35,434 of PVJD01010181.1, forward strand.
TTATTGTTAGTAGTACTGATAGCTGTAAAATGCAAACAGTAATTGAACAAGTAAATAATGAAAACAGGAAATTTGACTCCTTTTAGGCTATAATCATCCCAGGAATGTGGTAAAAGATCAGTTGAAATGATGTATTCAAATGTGCTATGAAAACAAAAGTGCTATTTGATTATAAGGTACTGTTATCTCAGCCCTGCAGGTCACTGAATCTTTGATGTTGTCCATTTGCATATATGTTTTATTTCAGAGCTTATTAATATCTGATACTTTTCATTTAATTTTAAAACAGAAAACCCACAGGCTGTTTTATAGAATGCAATCTCACACAATGAATGGCTTTATCTTGGTTTTCATTCTCTCCAGCCTCCGTGGCATTTAACCATCCTGATAACCCACTCCTTCAAATTCTTTCCTCCCTTAGATTCAGTGACGCTACATTTTTCAACTTCTCTTTGACCTTTTCAACTACTTTTGATTCCGTCTCTCCCCGCCCCCAGCTCCTGATTCTGGGGATGCCCCCCAAGACTCTATCTCTCTCATTCATTCATTCATTCATTCATTCTCTCCCTCCCTTTCTTTCTCTTTCTCTCTTTCTCTATCGCCCCTCTTTCTTCCCCCACTCCACCCCCTCTCAGTTTCTGGAGAATTCATCCATTCTCCATTATCTCCCATCAGACCATAATTCCACCTTCTCACTATCTATTCCAGCATGTATATCCTGCCACTATCTCACTTTCGATATCTACAGAACTTTCGTAATCGCTATTCCAATTGGCTGCCTTTCGAGTGACCCAATTCAGTTGCTGACACTGCCATTGTTCCCACGTGTCTGCCCTCCTTACTGCTCCCTCCCTTTCAATGCCTTTCTGTCTCCAAGTCCCTCAGAGCCTTTCAGACTGTTTTTCTCTGCTTTCCCAAACCCACCACGCCAATCATCATCACCCCGCTTGTTCTTATAGCTGGTCTCTTTAGCGCTAGACTCTCCCTAGTCCTGTCTGTCCTGTGGACTGCAGCTAAATTGGTTTCCTAAAATGCCCCTTTGTGAGCTCCACTTCGGTGCCCCCAGCACCCGGCACAGTCATGGCACTTGATTGACAATCATTCCCTTGCTCAGGGGAGTTGATTCTCTCTCTCTCCCTCCCTCTCTCTCTCTCTCTCTCTCTCTCTGATATCAGTTTTTGACTTCTTGCTTGACTAGTTCTTTACAGTATAAATTATTCATCCCATCTTAATTCTAACTATGTCACATTTACTCAAGCCAATCTGGTTTTCCCTTTTATAAACTTACACTGAACTCATAATTAAAGACCAAACTATTTAGCAATCATTAATTCTCTACTATCAATATACTTTGTCCCCCTAACTAGATTATGATATCCTAAAAGCCCAAAACGCTATTAACTATCTGCTATAGGACAGTCTTTTGACCCACTCCCTACCAAAACATTCTTTTACCACAAATACGGCCTCTAAACCCACTAAAGTTTAAAAAATCTGGTATTTTCCTGTATATATGCATATTTGCCTTTTATTTATACATAGATCCATTACAAATATTTATATGCCTCAACGCACCAAGCACCATGCTGACTACCAGTGGCCCCTCGTTGATCAATACACCCGGCACTGAGCAGCATTCGACTTTGATTCACTCCTTGACCTGGAAACCCAATGCGAAATGGCATCTTGCTGACCCGACATTAAATATCTTTTTTTGGAGATGAAAGAACCTAACATGTCACAGAGTGAATCTTTTGATACGCAGATGATAGGGACCCAAATATTTATTTTAGCATAAGAAAATGAGAAGGGAAAGCAATGGTAACACCAGTTGCTAACATGACTGAATAAAAAAATTTTGTTTTAAATCAACTGTGGGGCTTACAATGAAAGGCTGCCTCTGAACTGCTGCAATGTAAAAAAGAAAAAAGAAAAAAAAAAAGAGGTAATGGCATAGACCAAGGGACTTTTATCAGTCTAGTCTGACATTTCTGATTTTTTTCTCTTTTCTCTCCCTCCAACAGGAATGACTAAATGATCACCTGGTAGACCAAAAGAATTAATGGACCTCTTTTCAATTCCTAACTCAAAGCAAGGGAGTCATTTTGAGTACTTGGTAGAATCTAACACATTGTGTCGATGCAGGAAGGAGCCTCAGAAATGGAGTCTTTAAGGCTGTATAATTCTGCATGTATTTGAATAATTAAAACTTATGTGCCCCCTCCCCCAGCCATCCTTTTATTCCTAGCACACTGCAGACATTAATGACATGAAGCAATAGTGCACTCGCACACTTTCTGAAACAATTGCGCTAATTGTGAACTTGCCAACTCCTAACAAAAATGCTAGTGTGTGTGGCTCTGCAGTTGTGCCCAGTTCTACAGGGAGATAGCAACACTTTTGTCTCCAGTAGCCAAGACTCACAGATGGGTCGCTCGGCTGAGGCAGAACTGGGCTCTGCTTTTGGCAGATGGGTTGGAAAGTTGGCTGACTTGTTTAGAAACCTGACATCCTGATCACCTCCAGCCTCCACAGACAGACTCTTCCCACACACAGCTCGACCTCAGCACCTCCTCTTCCCACCAGCATTTTCCTTGGAAAACTTCTTTTTTACTGTGCACCTCACTTTTCTCTCTTTCTTTGATGAGTGAGTGTACGCTTGCATGTCATATATATTTATACATAAAGAACGCTCTCTATATTTAAATATATATAAATAACTATATATATTTACATATAAATATATATATGAAGAGAGAGAGAGAAAGGGTTTCTCAACCTCAGTACTCTGAATATCATATATCATTTTGGATTCACTAATTCTTTGCTGTGAGGGATTGTACTATCATGACAACCAACACCACCTCCAGACATTGCCAAATGTTCCCTGGTGGAGAAAACTGTCCCTGGTAGAGAAGCACTGATACAGCGTGCTGTTGAGTGAATTACCTGAATTAAGGTCGTGATGGGCTGTACATACACGGGCACAATCTACTATAAAGTGACAACCATATAAAAATCCATTAGAACAGAAATATTTCCAACTGTGAGTCATTTTGCATCAAGAAATATAAAATACAACATAATGTATTCAAAAATTAAATGGACCCTTGAATTGTGTTGCAATTTGTCCTTCTGAATCAAGTATATTTGATACACTAGGCCTTTATTCATAACATCTGAATAAGAAAGAAAAATATTTCCATAGGTCACCCACTTCTCCTATTCTGCCCTATTAGAAGTTTGTATTGTATACCTAGATCCTGTTCTAAGTACTTAAAAACATTTTTAAATGAAGTGATTGGTGTAGCATAGCATCTCGTATGTAACTGTTAGTTTTCCATAACTTTGAATAATTACTATCCCTATTTAATTCTCATAACAACCCTTTGAGACAAAATTATTATTCCTTTGTTCTACAGATGAGGCTCCGAGAAGTTAAAGAATTTCCACAAGGTCACACAACGAGGACAGGTCGGAGCTGCCCAGATCTTTCTGTCCTCAAGTCCTATGTTTTAACCATTCAAAAAAAAAAATCCCCTAAGGGAACCAAAGCCGGGAGGGAAATAAATGATCTGAAATCCCGGGGTGGCTGCTTCGTCGAATAGATCCATCTTCAGGTCTTTGTCAGAGACAGTTTCCGTTGACTTCTTTTTCCTTTAAATGGGCCATAGTGTTCTATTTGTTTGTGTGCCTTGTGATATCTGTTGAAAACTGGACATTTGAATCTAATAATGTGTAAACTGTGGAAATCAGATTCTCCTCCTTCCCTGCTTGTTTGCGTGTTTGTTTTCTAATTGTTGTAGGCTAGCTCTGTGCCAAGGATCAGCCCAGGGTGTAAACTTAAAGTCTTCTCAGGTATTTTCTGAACCTGCTCCTTTCACTGGGCGTGTGTGGTGACTTTCTAATTTCCCTCACATGAGCGGGTGCTTTTGAATGCTCTACGCGGGGTGTCCAAGCTTTTGGCGTCTCTGGGCCACACTGGAAGAGGAAGAGTTGTCCTGGGCCACACATTAAATACATTGCAACAAGTAATCACAAAAAAACCTCATGATGTTTTAAGTAAATTTACAATCTTGTGTTGGGCTGCATTCACAGCCATCCTGAGCTGCAGCCTTTAATATCTGACTCCTAAAAGGGGAAAAAGAGAAAAGTTAAGGAGGGAAGGGCAACAGTCTTCAAATCCCCCACAAGCCACTTCAGTTGGAAGGAGAGGGACTTACACCAACACCTGCCTGTCTGTCTACACCTCTGAGATCAGAAGCAGCACCAGTGATCAGAGCACAGAGCCCACCCTGGCTCCCACAAGCTGTGTGAAAGCTGCTTGGAGAACACATGCCCAGCTGCCTGCCACGGGACTGGAGGTGGGGGAATGGGTAGCTGTCAGTCTACTAAGAGCTGAAATTTGACCTTAGTTTACCCTGCAAGCCTTCCCCTGAAAGTTGCAGGCCTTCAATAGACTCCCAAGTTCCTAAATAGCTCCATCAAACAGATTCCACCAGTGCAATCCTTATCTAGGTGGGAAGACAGGTTCCTGGTACTTCCTACTCTGCAATCTTCCCAGAATCCTCTGCTGTGCTGGCTTTTTTTTTTTTTTCCTCTACCCCAGGATCTATCCAATAACAGCCTGTGTGTGTCTGTCTCAGCAGAGGTCTGCCTTAGAACACTAAGCAATGATAATGACAGTATCTGGTGCAATGAAAGGGCAGCATGCAAAGAACAAGTTACCATGTAAAAACCTCAGAAACTATCTCAGCATCTGACACTTAATTACAGAGTAAAAAAATTTCGGAACCTCAGGTCAGCCTGTCAAAAAGATTTACCTCGCCTTTTATCCAGGGCCGGGCCGACAGCTCTCTGCGCTCACGGTAATTAGCCCTACCCAGCATACAGCAAGTCACCGCACGTGTTCCCCACCTCCCCCGGAACAGAGTGTAATGCCTTGGCCTGACAACTCTCCCGCACGATGTGACCTCACCAACTTCCGCTTACGTCTTTATCTTCCACCTCACCCGGTTCCCGATGTGCTTCAGCCTTAAGGAACAATCCTCAGCCTCCCCTTTTTGCTTTGCACTGTCCAGTCTCTGCTTCCTTGCTGATGTCATGCCTTCTGCAGGGCCTCTTGCCCATGGAGGCCAAATCAGATGCATTTCTACCAGAACAGCCCAAAGTGGCTTATTGAAACTCAGACTCCTAGGGTTCCTTGGTTGTGCCTCTCTGACCCCCCTTGCCACCGTTTGCCTTTTCATGTCGCTCTTGTGGGTCATCCTCTTCTCCTCAACAGTGTCCCCGCCTTAGGCCAGAGAGTGTAGCTTTATATTATCCACGCTACCTAAAAGAACACAGCAAATTTTTTGTTGAACAAAATGAACAAATAAAGGAATGATTCTCGGTACTCAAGGCCCTTCCTTACCTGACCTAACTCTACTAACCCATTCTCTATTTTCTTCTGGCTCTTTCCAAACATGCTTTATACGGGTCATTCTTTTCTTTCTTTTTTTTTTTTATTTTTCAATTACAGTTTACATTCAGTATTATTTTTGTATTAGTTTCATGTGTACAGCATAGTGGTCAGACAACAATATATTTTACAAGATGATTCCCTGATGTTTCCAGTACCCACGCGGTACCACGCACAGTTATTACAATATTATTGACTATATTCCCTGTGCTGCATGCTGGTCATTCTTGCCATTGTTCCTTAGGTAGACTGTTGACTTGATGTCTCTGCTCATATTAACTCTCCAGTCATACCCTTTCATTTATTCATTTATCCTTTCATTCACTCTCTGTCATCCTGTCACTCATTTATTGACAGGGCATCTGCTGAGTGCCAGCCAGGGTGCAGAGGCAATGAGAATACAGAGATGTCAAGGCCTGGCTCCTTTGCTTCCACGTGGTAGGGGAGACAGATGTGTAAACCGAGCATTACAAATACTGTGTGGTTAGTCCATCAGAGAGGTATGCACACAATAAACGTGGGGACAGAGTGGGGAGTGGTTAACTTTACCTGAAAGGTGGGGGCTGTGTTCAGGGAAACTTCACAGCGGAGATATGCCTTCAAAACCAAGCACCTTGCAGATGGTTGCTGTTAAGGGCAGACTCACAACGAACAGCAGTAAGACACTTGGTTTCAGTGAGGACAGTATGACACTTGCAGGCCCCTGTGAGGGCCTCCCCCCAGCTGGGAGCTCCTCTGCAGTGTGATTTTGGGTCTCTCCTCAGAATGGGATGACAAACCGAAGACCTACTCAGACTTTCTTTTTTGGTCCTAATTTGCAGACCCCCTAATAGGTTAATAAATTATTTATTTAGATAAGGGAAATCTTCCATTCTGCTCTAGACAAATCATATACACAGCCTGCAAGTTGTTTGGTCCCTTTAAAGTACCTCTGTCCAGTGTCCCCTTATTTGTCTTTATGTTATTAGTCAAATGGTCAGAGTTCAAGGGGTGACTCCCTGGCACACCTTCATTAACTGCTTCCTGTGAAAGGCTCTTCCTTCTACACTAGGTGGTAAACTTCCTGAAGGGGGGATCGATTTTTTCCCTCTGGGTTTCCCCCACAATACCAGTGGGGCTAGGCCCAGGATGAGGGGCCAGTGTCGGAAACATGAACCCTCTTCTCTCCCTGAGGCAGTTCCCATTCTCCTATTCTAACTCCTTATCCACTGCTCCCTGTTCTCCCACCTCTCCTAGTAAATGGTCCTCTGGCCCTGAGGCTCAACCCACTATCTAGGGAAAATGTAAATACTGTCTGGAGAGTGTGGAGCCTTCCTCTGGGGAGGATATTTGAATTGAGGTAGAACAGGATTACAGAGAGGTTAGGGTTCGCTGACCTTCAGCCTTTCTTCCCTCACTGAGATTTTATGAATCTGTCCTAAGGTATTGCTTTTAAGGTTCGAATTGCTTGTTTGCTACAGTTCCTTGTTTTCTCAATTTTTTCGATGCTTTTATTGCAGGAGATGGGGAATGATTTTCAATATAAACCATACATTTAAATTGAGGTTAGGAAATTACTAGTTGATAAAGCATGTTTATTGTGTTAGTCATTAATAAAGTCACAAAGTAATCTTTGAATCACACAGTAATAAATCAAAGAAAACCAAGTTCAAAGCTATATGGAGGATGTAGTGTGTGTAACGACTAACCTGTGAGCACTTGCAAAAATAAGATGCTACTGTTAATACCATTATGCTTATAACTGCCCTAAATGTGTGATTTTCCAGATTCAGTCAATGTACAAGATAAAGAACTCCAAACGTCTTCCAGTTCCTTGTCAATGTAAGATACCACTAACAAGCAGAGATAATTTTCTCTCCTTCCCAATTCATCATAGACTCTGAGGCTAGCTGAAGAGCTCATGGGGGACTAGTTTGATGGGAACCTGCCTGGGCTCTTCCTGTTCCACTGGTGCCCCAAACCTGCCATCAGAGCAGATGTGCTGTGCTGCTACACATGTGCAGGTCATCTCCTGGAAACAGAAAAACAAGGTGGACTAGGGTTATTAACATATCCTGGGAACACACGCTCACATGCATGTGATTTCTGTAAATATGTCTATTTGGCTTCGAGGGATTTTGTAACATAGAATACTGTGGTGTCTGAGTGAGGAGGAGGATTGAAAAGAGAAGGATAGGTGTTTGAATTATTTGCTTTGTTCCAGGAGAATTTTGCCATGCTTATGAATTTATTGTGGAATAACATTAGATTAAGAAAATTACTATTAAATGTGAAGTATCAAAGCACTCAATAAATGTCATACCTTCTTTCTAGCCATGATCACAATCACCAAAGCTTATTGCTAAACTCTGAAGACAAAATCTCAAATAAATTGCCACCGGGAACAGAGACACAGCCAGGCACGTGTAAGGATTTGTTAAGACAACTGCACATCCAGCCTTCGGTCAGTGCCTGAGGCACCGGTTCTTGGTTTACACACTATTTAGAATGAATGGTCTTTAAGGCGAATCAGCCCTGGCACCACATATGGTTTTGAAATTAGGTATTAGGCCAATTAACCCATAGACACTCAGAAACACAGCCAGGGTTGGAGAATAGGTGACATTAGAAATGATACAATGCTTCTAGATGTGGTTTCAAATCAGGATCAGTTATGAAGCTGCCCAAGTAACCCCAGCATAGACCAATCCCCATAAAATAAAATTCTAACTTCAGGGCAAGGGAGGGGACCTTGTCTTTTTAAACCATCACCTTAGGGCATCAGTCGCCACAATAAGAAAATCATCATAGTTCATCTTACTTATCAAAGGGCCCGAAACATTGTAAGCACTCAATATTCATTAGACAAATGAATCTCAGTGTTTTTAGAATGTTTGGCAGTTGGTTCCAAGTAGAAATGAAGGATTGAATATATGCATCTATATTTGACTCCCTCCAGAACCTCACTGAAACTCACAAGGAATGGGAAAAGAGGGACAAAATGCAATTGCAATAGAATATTGGAGGCTAGACAGAAGTGACAAAAGACTTGGCAGAGCTGAGAAAACCAAGCATTAAGGGAGTGGCATTGCAAAAAATCCCCTGGATATGGAGTGAAGATGCCTGAGGGTTGAATTAAGGGAACTGGTTGGAGGTTGGAGTTACTTGAGAAATGGTACTACTTTATACATCTCCCCCACTGGGTGACTGCCCTTCCGCCTCCCCTAACAGAAGTGGAGGTTTATCCACTTCTTATCCGTAGCTTGAAGGATCTAGCATCTCCGGGAGAAAATAGGAATTAATTTATGCTGGCATTCAAAATCTGCTCAGATGCTCTCCCAATTCTGGATATGCTGGGAATCAAGTTTTACCCTCTACCAGAGGTGTCCAACCTGCGGTCTGTGGGCCGCATGCAGCCCAGGATGGCTGTGAATGTGGCCCAAAACAAAATCGTAAGTTTGCTTAAAACATGAGATTGTTTTGTGATTACATGTCACAATGTATTTAACGTGTGGCCCAAGATAACTCTTCTTCCAGCGTGGTGAAGAGATGCCCAAGAGTTGAACACCCCTCCAAATTTGAGAAAAACATCTCTAAGGAACATAACTAGCCCAAGTGAAAAAAAAATCCACATAAAAAGAGTTATATGGGGTAAAATGGGATAAGGGTAGAATTCCCCCAAAAAGAGCTTACTTAAGTCACCTTTCAGTAAAGTTCATGGTCGACAGGCTTTCCCCAAAGCACCGAGTTTCTAATCAGCTTTTTGCTATCCCACCCTTAAATATGAGCAGACAACTAAGATTATCAAACACCACAAAACACCACCAAAAACCCTCTAACATGATTATTTAACTGAAGGACCTAAATTGCCAGATTGAAAGCGCTCACCAAAAACCCAGTTCAGCAAATGGATATAGATCCATTCCAAGCATATTTCCTTAAAATTTTAGAATACCAAAGACAAAATTCTCCAAACTCCTAAAGAAGAAAAGCCTATACAAAGGAGTAAGAATCAGAATGGCATCAGAATGTTCCACAACCCTAAGCCCTGAACTCAGAAGACAACAGAGCTTGTCTCCAAAATTCTGAAGGGCAATTACTTCTTAGCTAGAATTCTACATCCACACAAACTGTCATCAGGAATAAAGGTAGAATATACGTAAATTCCCAGAAGCTTACCTTCCATGCACCCTATCTCCAGAAGCTAAGGGAGAATGTGCTAAATCAGAAAGGGGGGAGGGGAGAGAAAGAGAAAGAGAGAGAGAGAGGATGAGAACCAAGAAAGAAGATATAATGGAGCCAGTGGCACAATGGATAACGTGTCTGACTACAGATCAGAAAAAGAAGAGATGGATTATAGAAAAACAGAAAATCCGAGTAAAGAAATAAGTGAAATAAGTCCTCTGGATGATGGTATATTAGCTGAATGCCAGATATAGAGGGCAAAAGCCCCCAACCTGGAGCAGTGTGACTCAAGACAGAAGATGTATTGAGGGAAATTATCACTAAGATGTCAACTGCTATTATACCTCTTAAAATCTGAGGATGGAAGGCCTGAGGGAGCTGATTCAGGTTATGTTTGTTTGGTTTGCCTTACCCATGTTTTGATGGAGTTTCTGTTCTTCTGCCCACCTGTTCCCTCTCTCCCCCTCATTAACTCCCACAGAAGCATTCTGCTTTGACCTACTCCAGAACTGGAAATGGGCTTTGGTGAATTTAGAAGCAGAAAATACAGAGCATCCCCTCCCCCACCATAGCCTTGCCAGATGTCCTGTATCCAGGCCACCTGCCTATGGTCCCAGCTGTAATAAGTTCTGTGTTTCCCAGGTCCCAATAACTTTACCCACTGATCTCTCCAGAAATGGTTGTTACACATTTACATAGAAGCCAAAGCCAGATTATGTGCTAGAAATTCCATTAAGCTTACCTTCTTTGAGATCTTCATCTAAAAGTGACTTCATGCCTTTTTATTATATATCTGGGTCTCTGCTTGCTTGACCACATGTATTGGTTAGTCAAATATTTGAAAAAAAGTTTGACAGTGGTGTTTCTTATGTATTTTGAATACTTCCTCTCCTGGAACTTTGGAGATGGTAGCCTGAGGATGAATAGTGCACAGAAGTAGAAAGACTCTGTATTGGAGAAAAGCAACCTCAGTGGGACAGGAGCAGCCTGAGAAGGTGTGCATCTTCTCTGCTTCCCTTTCACGTTCCACGTCACCTTCCCTGTCAAAACCTCTCTGATTCTAAATCTTCACCTGCTCCAGCACCTGGACTCTATTCAGGAAAACAACCTGCCCGAGATATGGTAGCAGTGCTGCACAGAGGACAAGAGCGTGATGAGAGTGAGCCAAGACCCAAATGCTGGTCATTCTCAATCTTCCTCCGGGTCACCGGGTCACCCTGCTGCTTAAACTCCCTCCATGGATCCCTATTCCCCCATTGATAAACCCCTTAGCATGGCATACAAAAGCTATTTATTAATTCTACCTCTCCCCGTTTTCATCTGTGGCCCTGACAGCATCTTCCTCTTGTCCATAGCAATATTTAACTACTTATAAGTCTCTGATTACTATGTCCACAACTCTATTTTGGTCATGCCTCCCTTCTTCTTTGCCTGGTTAATGCTTGCTTATTTTAAGGCTCAGTTCAGGCATGATTTCCTCCAACTAGACTTCCATGCGCTACCCACATCATCGTCCCCTGACCTGGTTAGATGTTCTTCCTCTGAACATACCCATGCCTCTCACATTGTATTGAAAATTCTCTTTATCTGTCTCTCTTTTTTTTCAATTCTCATCCCAGGATATGTTTATTGATTTTAGAGAGAGACAGAATGGAAGAGAGAGAGAGGGCAGAGGGGAGAGAGAGAGAGAGAGAGAGAGAGAGAGAGAGAGAGAGAGAAACACTGATTGATTGTTTCCCATATCCATCCCAACTGGGGATTGAACCCACGGCCTAGGTATGTGCCCTGATGAGAATGAATCCTGCAAGCTTCTGTGTTTGTGTGTGTGTGTGTGTACAGGATGACGCTCTAACTGACTGAACCTCCCAGCCAGGGCTCTCTGTGTCTTTCCTTAGATTTAAAACTCTTAAAGATGGGGGTGAGGTCTTCCATCTATGTGACTCCAGCATCTAGCACTGTGCCTTGTACAGAGCAGGCATTCAATAAATACTTGTTAAATGTAATTCATATTATATATTGAAAAATTATGGTGTTCACATTATTATTTTTACTTTTTCTTTTAAAAAATAAATAATAGGTTTAGTTTTTTAAGAGCAGTTTTAGGTTTACAGGAAAACGGAGCAGAAAGAACAGAGTTCCAATGTAGCCCCTCATCCCCCTGCCCAGTTTCTCTTACAATTAACAGCTTGCATTAATGTGACACATTTGACACAATTAATGAGCCCATATTGGTATATTATCATTACCTAAAGTCCACAATTTACATTAGAATTCACATTTTGTGTTACATAGACTATGGGTTTTGACAAATGTATAAAATTGTATATTTTATGGGCTTTAGCAAATGATTACACTTATATAAGTCATTTATATCACAAACATCATAATTTCTGTACCCTAAAAATCCACTGTATTCCATCTATTCATCCTCTCTCCCTCTTTTGAACTCCTTGAAACCACCGATCCTGTTATTCTCTCCATACTTATGTCTTTTCCAAAATGTCATAGAGTTGGAACCATATAGCACGTAGTCTTTCCAGACTGGCTTCTTTCACTTAGCAATATGCACTTAAGTTTCCTCCTTGTCTCTTTGTGGCAACCAGTTATTTTTAACCTTCAAAATAACTCTGCAATGTGTTATTTTTAGTAGGTGAACAACTGAGACTTGGAATGAGAAAGTCACAGTGCAAAGACAGCTAAAATAGCAAAAGTAGCTACTAAGCCATTAAATACACAATCATTGGGTCCCTACTTTGTATCAGGCATGGTGCTTGCTTGATTTCGAGAGCAATAAGAAGATAGTTTCTTAGTCCTCGAAGACTAACAATTTAGTGTACGAGACAGGTATACTAAAAAACACACACCCACCATTTTACAACATGGTGAGGGCTAACAAAAGAGCAGGCATCCTTAGTGCAGAATTCTTATTCTGCATTAAGAATTAATGCAGATAGTGGAACTGCCCTAACCATTAGATATTGCTATTTCTTACTTTTTTGGTCAATAAATAGTTCAGAGCAGTTAATCCACTTGCTCAAAAATCACAGAGCGAAGACGTGAACCTGGGTTTGCCCAAAGCCCATGTTATCTCTGCATTCCTGCTGTCTCAGTGGTCCTGGCAGAGACAATATCATGCCCAAGGCAGAGACGTTATAGAGCCGCGTGTGTTGGGGACAGTGACAAGCCGAGTGTGACCGGAGCATGGCGGGCTGGGGAAGGGGAGTGCTGAGCAGTGGAGGCCCCTCACCGTAAGGCTCCCAGGGCCTCCAACTACTAAAGTTTACAAAATGTGTCGGTCTCACTACTTTGCTCATGATATTTAGCCCTAAGAACTGCTGAAGCTGAACATTCCCTTTGGAGTTCAGCTCCAAACACAAAATAAGCTCTGTGTGAGACATTTCTGGTCTTGCTAAGGTCAATGTAGTGGGTTTGTTGCTGAGGAAGAGTTCTGACAATTGCTATGGAGACACCACATAAGCAAAGATAAGCAGAAATGTTTGTCTTCCAAAAGTAAAACAAGAGGGAAGCACAGTAAATCAAGCTTTCCTACATAAGAAGTTTTGCAAATAAACACCAATTTGAAGAGAAATTTCAAGGAATAAAATTGAAATTGAACAAGCCCAAGTCTTTATAGAAAACCCATCTGCTTTCTCCCCCTGGATGGTTGGAGTGCTGCCATGTGGAGGCATTTCTTTTCACTATCCAGGGGCTTCTTTATTTGAGGTATAGAAATAAGTGGAAAATTGACCCTCGATCTCTATTATACCCTTAAAAGAATCATATGCTTTAAATTGAAAGAGCTGAATGCTATTTGTACTCTTCTGGGGAGCAAATGAAAATTAATTTATGCCTAGTTACTTTTACTAATATATTTGGCGTTGATTTTAATATAACAGAAAAAAATTGGCATTGAATTTCAATTAAGAACAATTCATGACTATTACCAGTACCTATTAATCTGATACATTTTTGAAGTATAACTTAAATGAGAGCAAACCAACAGAGTGCAGCCCAAATTTTCTTGGTCACATTTTAAAAAGCTATCTGCCTTCTGCCAATATTTAATTTACTTAACTAAACTGGTTATTGAGGATCTACTGTGTGCCCAGGTTGGTGGGCACAATCAAGGCAGATACAGCCCCTGCCCTGGTGGAGTTTGCAGTCTAATAATACCAGGAAACTAAAAGAAATTGTATCAACGGGTTAAAGCTAGACATTTGTATTACTATACTTCAAGAGGATTAGGCCTGTTAGTGCATAGGATGGTGCTTTTCAAACTCTGTGCATGCCAATCACCTGGGAATCTTGTTAAAATGCTGATTCTGGTTCAGTAGGCCAGGGTGGGGCAGATATTCTGTGTTTAATCAAGTGCAACTAACTCTGATGCCATTAGTCCATGGGCCACGCTTTGTAGCCAGGGCTTAGAATATTAAGATGAAAGACTGTAAGATATAATATTAAGATGCAAAATATAGTGTAATATTAAATGTTTTTCTTTTCTTGGGATATAGAGCACTTGGTGGTAATACTTAAATGGGCGAATGAGATACACCTACAGACAATTATAAGATGAGAAAATATGAAATGTTCACGAGGGGAAGTAGAAAGTGTTATGGGGGCTAAATAGAGGAGAAACAGCATGCATGTTGGGGGATGGAGGGGATTTAGGTGATGCTTCCCGAGGAAAGTGGGGTGTCTTATTGAGCCAGGAAAATGTGAAGGATGTCTGCTAGTGGAGCAGGGCAGGATGGTGCTCCCGGGTAAGCTTCGGTATTGGTATTTCAGAGGGTTGGCTCAGGGCCCATTTCAAGGACCAGAGCTCAGAGACCAGCTGGTGGTCCTGTAAAGCAGCTCTTCCATGCAGGGAAGAGGAAAGACAAAGCTGGAAAGGAGGTCCACAGGAAAGCCTTGCCTGATGAAAGACCACCCCCAGCTTTCCTAAGGTTATATGCTGCCACCGACCAGAGAACTACCTGAAGTTAGGAGAGTGGCCTGGGACAGATTGTGCCCTAGGCCCTACAGAAGGAGCATGACCCTCCCAACATGCTGACCTTGGACTTGTAGCTTCCAGAACAATGAGACAATAAATTGCTGCTGTTTAAGCCACTCTGTGGTGCTTCGTTATGACAGCCCCAGCAAACTGTGTTAACTCATTTTAATCTTCGTGACTCCCTTATGAGATACCTAGTGTTATTATCCCTGTTTTACAGATGAGGAAACAGGCACACGGCAGTTAAGAAAACCAAAGAGAGAAATGAAGTGGAAATGGATAGAGAAACTGAAAGAAAGAAGGAAAGAGGAGGGAAAGGGGGAGTTTTTGAAAAGTTAAGATGTGGACAGGAAAAAAGAGAAAGAAGTGGCAAAGAAAAGGGATTAAAACTTGACCGGGCCAAAGAACATTAGAAGTTCCAGGTCCCTGTATATAAACCGCTAATATTTTTCTTGTTCGGATTTGTCAAGAGCTAAAATAAAAATGTCCTTCTGTCAGGAAATAAACTCTTATTTTTGACACTTTCATGTATTTTATTATATTTTGAACCTGAAGCTACAGCTCCTCAGAGCCCTGGTCTTGATTTTGCAATATAGGTTTCATTTTTATTTGAAGAGAGGGACTAATAATAATCACTTGTTCCATGAATGTGACATTGAGAGACTTGGATTTGTTTTTGACGGATGAAATACTACTTATTTTAAAAAGCTATTATATACTCTTCTTACTTCCAGTTTCACACATATATATTTTTCTGCCGAAGGGTGACATAGCTGAAGTGCAAAGTTGGAGGCAATACTTTGTGAAGATGGGGCTTAATCCTCCTGAATGTGGTATATATATTATATATCAAAAGAACTTTCTTTTTATGGTACTATGTCTCCGATGTAAAAATGTATGGATGCGGAAAGAAGGAGGTGGAAGCCAACACGGCCTCGCTGACCGTCACTCCCAAAGTCCTGGGCTCCACAGGGTCAGAGGTTCTGGTTGTCAGTAGGGGCAGGCTCTCGTCACCAAAGGACACAGCAAGGGCCCAGTTGAATTACAAGCTATGGTTGTCATCTGCACACTTTGAGTTCCCTGGGGCCAGGGACCAGCAGGTGAGGAGAATGACCATCTTGGCATGGCTAATAGCTCCCCTTCCATCGAGGGAGGTAAGACTGATTTTACACAATGCGGATGGGGAGGTAGATGTGCAGAACTCAGATGACCCACTTGGGTGCTTCTTGGTTCTTGGTTCTCCTTTGACCAACCGTAACCGTGAACAGACAAGTGAAGCAACCCCAGCTTGAAAAGGAGATGATTTCTAGAGGTTAAGGCACTTCAATCACGTAGGTTTGGGCCATACCACCATGTAAGCCACCGAGACCAGCAGAGGCGATAGCTGAGGGCAAGAGAAATTTAGGGTGGATAGTGGAGAAGGGAGCCCATGCATACTAGTAGAGGCTCTGAGGCCAATTACTGGGATGAAGATTAACCTGAGCTACTCCCTGGAAATGTATGGAGAAGAGGATTTGCATAATGCAAGGATGGATTATGGCTGACAGAGAGATGTATCCCCACCCTTCAAGAAAGCTCTTGCTGCTCAGGTACAAAGAATACGGTAAGCTGCCAGCGTCTGGCTAGTATCTCCCTAGGTGTCTGCTGCAGCTTTCAAGCAGCCTTAGCCAATGATCGAGTGAGGTGGTGATTCAAGAGCCTAGCCACTTTCGCTACTGGACTAGCATGGGCTTTGACAGGTCTGCAGAGTGGTATGAACAATTCCTTTTGACCAATATTTTTCTCTCCCTCCTGTTCCTTTCACAGCTGCTACTCTCTCCTAAAGTTTTTGTACCTTTAACTCTATTTCAGTGACTCAGAACCAGGGATCCGAAGCACATGCTGCATAGCAAGCAAACCACAAAACTTCAGAGATAGAAAACATTAAGCATTTCTTACTGCTTATGAGTTTACAGGCCGGCGGTTTTGTTCTTAGTTGGATCACTTACAGGTGTGTGGTCAGCTGCTGGTCAGATAAGCAGCTCTGCTGTTCTCTGCGGGGTTCTTCACATGTTTGAGGGTTGACTGGCAATGGACAAGTCCAGGTGGCCCTGACTTGGACAACTGGTCTTTCCTTCACGTACTGTCTCATTCTCTTACCTTGGCTTGTTCACACGGTGGTAGAAGGCTTCCAAGAGAACAAGCAAGGCCTCTTTAGGTCTAGACCTGGAATTCACAAACTGCCAGTTCTGCCCTTCTCCATTTATTGGTCAAAGCAAATTTCAAAGCCAGTCCAGCTTCAAGGGGCAGGAGATGGGGGGTCACATTTAAGGTATATAGGTAGAGAAGAGATAATGGGGACATTTTTGCAAGCCATCTACCACAGGGAGAACTCCCTGGACTGAAGTGCACGAAACAGACAATAAAAATTTAAAAGCACACAGAAAATGTGGAGAATAATATAAACCATCTATGAATGCAACATTCTACTTTAATAAATATTAAAATTCTGTCATATTTGGTTCAGATCATTTATTTCAAGAAACAAAACTTTGAAGATACTGTACTTTTATAATCCATTGCATACTCCTGCCCATCCTTGCCTTTCTTTTTTTAGGTCTTCAGCTGTAAAATTTAAATTCCAGATAGCTATTTTTTATTTAAGTTAAGGAAAAAAAAACTTGAGACTCATGCCTTCTGCTCATTCAGCAGGAAAAAATGGAATTATATTCATTCAGTCATTAAACAAATATTTATTGTGCCTTTGGTTTGCAAAGCCCTGTACGACATATGAATTTAAATAGTATATCCTTATTTTTCGTAGTGTTCTATTTGCACACCACTTGTTTCAAGTTATATATCTAAAGTGAGAAGTATTCCTTTGTAATGGCGGCTGCTCTTCAATATCTCTTACAAAACTTTTTCTTAATGCTCTCAAGCTTTGAAGGTGAATCTTGTTCTATTCCTAATCTGTACATTTGCATTCCAAGTTTCTTAACCATTTTCCTTCTATGGGTTTGGCTCTTGTTGTGTCACCAGGGTGGGTAGGATGTTTGGCATGTTTATTTGGTTGCTAATCGGCCACACCTTTGGCTTTCTTTCATGTGATTAAATTGTCATTGCTTGTAAATCCTATCTGGTTTCTCTACTTCAATATAATAACTTTAGAGTACTGTCCTCTTCCTGGTCTTTGGTTTCTTGCTTTCATACTGTGTAGGTTATGCTTTTCCCTCCATAAATAATAGCTTTATAGAGATATAATGTACATGCCATAAAATTAATCCTTTGTATATTCACAGAGTTGTGCAATTCTCATTTTATGATATTTTCATCAACTCAAAAAGAATTCCTGTACCTATTAGCTATAACTCTTCATTATCCTTTGTGCCCAGCAACCCCTAATCTACTTTCTGTCTCTACGGATTAACCTCTTCTGGACATTTCATCAAACAGATCATACACCATCACAGTTTTTATCTCGGGCTTCTTTAATTTAGCATGATGTTTTCAAGGTTCATCCATGTTGTAACATGTGCTGTGCTTCATTCCTTTTTATGGCTAAATAATGTTCCATTGTATGGATATGCCACTATTTATCCAGTGAACAATTGATGAAACAATTGGTTGTATCCACTTTTTGGCTATGATGAATAATGCCACTGTGAGCATTCACATACAAGTTTTTGTGTGGACATCTTTTAATTTCTATTGGATACATACCTATGAGTAGAATTGCTGTAATATATGGTAAATTTATGTTGAACCTTTATGTTTGAACCTTATGTTGAACTGCCAAACTATTTTCCAAAGTGACTGCACCATTTTACCTTCTCACCAGTCATGTGCGAAGACTGAAATTTCTCCACATTCTTGTCAACATTTGTCTATTTTTTTTATTTTAGCTATCTAATGTGAAGCGGTATCTCACTGAGGTTTTAATTTACATTTCCCTAATGATATTGAGCATCTTTTCATGTTCTTATTGGCCTTTGTAATCTTCTTTGGAGAATGTCCACTTTTAAATTGGGCTAGTATTTTTTAATTCTCACCCAAAGAAATGTTTATTGATTTTAGAGAGAGAGGGAGGTGGAGGGAGAAACATTGATCCGTTGCTTCCTGCACACACCCCTGCTGGGGACCAAACCCACAACCTAGGTATGTGCCCTGACTGGAAATCGAATTCACAACCTTTAGGTGTACAGGGAACATGCTCCAACCAACTGAGCCACTGGCCAGGGCTGGGTTAATTTTTAAAAAATTGTTCACTTGTACATACAATTCTTCATATATTCTGTATACAACTGCCTTATCAAATATATAACTTACAAATATATTTTCACATTTTGAGGGCTCTCTTTTCACTTTCTTGATGATGTCCTTTGAAGCATGAATTTATAATTTTTGGCAAGTTCCAATTTATTTTTTTCTCTTGTTGCTTATGCGTTGTGGTGTCACTCTAAGAAATCATTGTCTAACCCAAGGTTACAGTGATTTAATGTTTTCTTTGAAGAGCTTTATAGTTCTAGCCTTTACGTTTAAATCTATGATCACTTTTAGTTAATTTTTGATATGGTATAAAATAGAGCTTTAAATTCATTCTTTCGCTTGTGAAAATCCGTTTGTAAAAACAATTCCTTCTCCACTGGCTTATCTTAGCACCCTTATCTAAGGTTATATCTTTTTTATAGAATTTACCAAATTTTGCCTTGTGGTAAACTTGATAGATCTTCCTCTGTTAATGGAGAATTGGAAACACATTTTGTTCATTTAAAATGAGAAAACCTGTGGGAAAAGCACCTACCACAGGACCCCAGAGTATAAATATTTTGTTTCTTCTTTTGAATCTCCCCACAGCACTTAGTGTGGTATTTGGCACAAAAATAGTAACCATAAATGTTTGTTGAATGTAAAGTGGGTTTGAGCATGCACCCCAAAATAGGAGTGTGGGTTCCTAAAGCTCTGATTGTATGGGAGATCCAGAATGCTTCAGCCCTTTTCAAACTAAGAATCTGCAAAATAGTAGATACTGACCCCAACAGCTTTGTAAAGTTGTGCCGTTGTCAGGGTAGGGGCCTCCAAATAATTCATCATCCTTCACGGTCAAGTGACAAATATGGTTTCACTTACAGTGAACCCAAACACTGAAAATAACCCTAAAGGTTTAGAATCTTTTTTTCCTCTAGTTTAATTTCAAGATCTCCAGCTGTCTATTTATTTAACTTCTTGGCAGTTAATAAAGTTTTCACCTGTGGATGTGACCTCGATTCTGCCTAAAAGAAGAAAGATTTTCTTAGGCGGCAACAACCACTATTGAAAAGCAAAGAAGGAGCACCCAGGTATGGCAGGCAGTTCTATTTTCAGTGACCCTTTTCTCCCTCTCTTTTTCTCTCTTACTTACATGCTGAGCATTAGGATCTCTCACAATCTCCCAGAAATAGAGCAAGACGGGGAAGATAGGGCTTGTCCATGCCTCCAGGGAGTGTCCTGCCGGTTCAAGTCCAGGCAGTGTTCCTGTCTGCTGAGTGGGTAGCTTTTTTTGAGATTCCAGAATCTCCCCCCCCCCGCCCCCGCCCACTCTGTTTGCAAGTGCTGAACCTAAAATGTGTGCTATACAGATACACAGTAACTTTCTTGAAATGTTCTCCAGCAACAAAAAACTCTCACGGGGGTAGGTCTCTCAGCTAAGTGTTCCAAGTTACAGTTTCTGACTTCACAGGCAGTGGAGTTAGTTTCTAACTCCACAGGCAGTGATCCAGCCACTTTACATCACCTCAAATAATCCGGTTTGGGGTCTTGAAGTACATTTTCTTGTAGGGATGGTGGTCATATTTAAAAAATTTTTTTA
>PVJD01010182.1:0-55812 GCA_004026545.1 Mormoops blainvillei
GATATACTGGTGGTTGCCAGGAGGAAGGGGTTCTGGGGAACTATGAGAAAGAAGTGAAGGGACTAAAAAGTACAAATTGATAGTTACAAAATAGTCAAAGGAATTTCAAGTAAAGCACATGGAAAATAGTCAATAATATTATGATCTCTGTATATGATGTCAGTTGGGTACTGAATATAACAAGGGCAACACTATATAAAGCATATGACTGAATAATCATGAAGCTGTACACCTGAAACTAATACAAATTAATATTGAAAGTAAACCAATATTTAAAAATTAAAAAAAACAGTAGGATATTCTAGAATGCAAAAACAAATACCTCAGTGCATGGGTTTAATAGGATAATAGATGAAAAGAAAAGGATTACATAACTCCAAAATAAGTTAATAGAAAAATACTAAAGCTGAAGCACAGAAGCAAAATGAATTAGAAAAAACAAAACAGAGCATGAGAGATGTGTAGGACACAGTCAAGGTCTAACATATATGTAATGGGAGAAGAGAAGGAATGGTTAGAAGCAATATTCAAAGAGTTAATATCCAAAAAGTTACAAAGCTAATGAAAGATGTAAACGCACAGAATCGAGCAGCTCAGTGTACCACAAGCAGAATATACAAAAGGAAAACTGCATGTATGCACATCAAAATCAAGCTGCTAAAAACCAAAGGTACAGATAAAATCTTCAAAAGCAGAAGGAAGGAAGGAAGGAAGGAACGAAGGAACGAAGGAACGAAGGAAGGAAGGAAAAGAAAGAATGAATCTCATGGACACAGACAATAGTATGGTCACATGATTATTACCAGAGGGAAATGGGGATGAGGGAAGGCAGGAGAGGATATAGTGTGATAAATGGTGACAAAAAGAGTCTTGACTTGGGGTGGTAAACACATAATGCAATATACAGATGATTTATTATAGAAGTATACAGCTAAAACCTATATAATTTTGTTAACCAATGTAACCCAAATATATTCAGTTAAAAATATTTAAAAGCAGCAAGAAGAAGAACAATATTAAAACTGAAGTCAGGAACTTCTGGCCAAGATGGAGGTGTAAGTGGATACACTTTTTCTCCTCGCACAACCAGAAGAACAACAAGAAAAAACTTAAAAAGAAAAAACAGCCTGAACTACCAGAAAATCGAACTGTATGGAAGTCTGACAACGAAGGAATTAAGAAAGAAACATTCATCCATACTAGTAGGAGGAGCAGAGAAGGGCAGCCAAGGTGGAGAGGACGTGCAGCAAGGAGGCAGCTGGAGGACAGGGTGGGTGTCGCAGTGGCTGCTGGAATGGGTGGTACCACCTTTCTGTGTGGATAAACTGGGAGAAAAAACTGGGGAATGAGATGGACCATACAACCCAGGGTTCCAGTGCAGGGAAAGAAAGCCTCAAAATCTCTGGCTGTAAAAACCTGTGGGGGTTGCAGCAGCAGGAGAATCCCCTAGACTCACAAGAGAGTTCACTGAGGAGACCAACAGGGTCCCAGAATGTACACAAACTGATCCACCCAAGAATCAGCACCAGAAGGGGTCAATTTGCTTGTGGGTATCAGGGGAAGTGACTGAAAATGGGGCAAAAGCTGAGAAAGTATTGTTTCCTCTCTGACCACTCTCCCACATACAGTGACACAATGCAGCAATGTGGGTTGCTGTGCCCTGGTGTATACCTGGGTTCTGCCCTTTACAACATAACAGGAGCACCAAGACAAAGACATAAGCCCAATTGAAAGAACAGGTCAAAACTACAGAAAAAATATAACTAAGCAATGAAGAGATACCCAGCCTAACAGATGCAGAGTTTAAAACACTGGTAATCTGGATGCTCACAGAAATGATTGAGTTTGGTCACAACGTAGAGGAAAAAGCGGAAGCTATGCAAAGTGAAATAAAGAAAAATATACAGGGAACCAACAGCAAAAGGAAGGAAACCAGGAACTAACAGCAAAAGGAAGGAAACCAGGACTCAAATCAATGATTTGGAGCAGAAGGAAGAAATAAACATTTGACCAGAACAGAATGAAGAAACAAGAATTCAGAAAATAAGGAAAAGCTTAGGAACCTCCAGGAAAACTTTAAATGTTCCAATATATGAATCACAGGGGTGCCAGAAGGAGAAATGGAAGAGCAGCAAATTGAAAACTTATTTCAAAAAATAATGAAGGAGAACTTCCCCAATCTGGCAAAGGAAATAGACTTCCAAGAAGTCCAGGAAGCTCAGAGAGTCCCGAAGAAGTTGGACCCAAGGAAGCACACACCAATGCACCTCATCATTACATTACCCAAGATTAAAGATAAGGAGAGAATCTTAAAAACAGCTAGAGAAAAGGAAACAGTTACCTACAAAGGAGTTCCCATCAGACTATCAGCTGATTTCTCCAAAGAAACCTTATAGGAAAGAAGGGACTGGAAAGAAATATTCCAAGTCATGAAAGGCAAGGGCCTACATCCAAGATTACTCTATCCAGCAAAGCTACCATTTAGAATGGAAGGGCAGATAAAGTGCTTCCCAGACAAGTTAGAGTTAAAGGAGTTCATCATCACCAAGCCCTTATTACATGATATGTTAAAGGGATTTATCTAAGAAAAAGAAGATGATCAAAAATATGAACAGTGAAATGACAACAATGGGAGGGGGGTGTAGGGCAGGGGGGATAAAGGGGAGAATAAAACGGGACAACTGTAATAGCATAATCAATAAAATATGCTTTTTAAAAGAAATGTGAATTTAACAGGAAAATGAGTAAAGTTTAAAATGACTATATCATGGTAGAGAAAATCATAAGTGAAGGGAATTATTGAAGAGAAAAACTTATTTTTGTCTAATATTACTATTTGGCTGTTAAAGTATATATATGCGACATTGCTGGCAGAAAAAGAAAAAGCCCTGTGAAAGTCTCTCTGAGATAGTCTGGGTCTAGGTCTTAGCCTGATCTCATGGTTTGTTGTATAACTTTTGGACAAGAAAAACTGAGATTCTGGCAGCCAAAAGACAAAAATAAAGAACTGTCAATGTTGAAGTTTTAGCTGAAAGCAGGAGAAAAAAATGATTTTCTACTGGTACCAAATTACCAAATTACCCAATTTTGTAATTTTTGCTAATGCTGCTTAGCTGTTCCAGAATCAGGCATTTATCTTTAAGTTTTGAGGTTGGCTGGGCTGTTTGATTTAACTATGTGTATATGTTTTCTTGAAAAAAAACATAATTTTTAAAAGAATTATTCCCAGTGGGATGAATAACTTCAAGAGACAGTGAGTGATTTTGCAAAAGCTATAATGACAAAACATTACATTTTGTGCCTAAGAGTCAGGTACCTGTTGTCCCAGCATAATTGTTAGCAGTACCCACTTTTACTCACAAAAGTATTCCAATTTGGATGATACCTTAGTTTTTCTACTAATACATGTAGGGGATAAAGGACAGGTATTTAACAAGGCTATTTACCAGGGAGATGGTGCATAAAACTTGATGTTGGATTAGGTAACCAGTAAGGTATTTTCCAACTCTAAAAATCTATGATTCTGAGTGAACCAATTTAGTCCGTAAGGAAGGTAAAAAGATGCTCTGCTGCTTCTATTGGTATAAAATTCAAAACAATCCAGAATAAAACCACCCCTATGCCAACTATTCACATCTGCCACTAACCACCAGTCCTCAGACATCCCAGGCCCCTCCCCCAATGTAAGAATTCACCACCACTCACTCAACCTCCCAGATTCTTTTGGCTTATCACTGGCAGAGACAGTAAAGCTCACCAACTATTTCTTTTGGTCCCCTTTATTTTCCAGTCCCTTTCATGTTGAGCAGCATCATGTGAATAGTTCAAACTAACTCAATGTGTACAGAAGGACATTTGCCATTTCTAGTCTGAGGTAATGAAAAGCCACTGTATGATCATACGTTTCCTTTCTTTTTTGACATGACAGTTATGAAGGCCAATATACCAAACGATGCAGCCATAGAATACCAACAGTCTGGGTTCCTGAATGACTGGAGAAGACCTCCCCAGACCAAACAGCATTGGAAATGTAATAGAAAAAACAAATTAATGTTAGTTGTGTTTAGACATTAAAATGGGGATGGAGAGTCTGTTACCACAGCATTAC
The DNA here is from genome assembly GCA_004026545.1 of Mormoops blainvillei. Lineage (NCBI taxonomy): Eukaryota > Metazoa > Chordata > Mammalia > Chiroptera > Mormoopidae > Mormoops > Mormoops blainvillei. Next base: position 4,109 of record PVJD01010182.1, read on the forward strand.
CTAGCCTAACCTGAATAACAACCTTCACTGAAAGGCATTACCAAACCATTTGCTAAGCAGCTCAGGCTACATTTAATCTCTCTCATGCCAAGTGAGATATGTATAGTTTCTGTCTGAGGAAGGTGCTAAAGAAAGCACATAGGGAGTCATTTATTCTAACAGATATGAACAGAACATCTAGTTGTGCTTATCTCTGTGGAAAGAGTAAAGTGGGGTTTGACCATATCTCCTCCTGAGAGCAAATGCTCATGTCTGTTTAGAGCCTAGGCTCATCTCAGCTTGCTACAAATGGAGGTGACCTTTAGGTTTCCAACTAAGTCTTTACACCTGGTTTTTGTACACAGTTGTTTCTTTATTTTTCTAATATTTTTAAAAATTATATTTTATTGATTATGCTATTACAGTTATCCTGGTTTTTCCACATTTGCCCCACTCCAATCAGCATCCTCCATGCCCTCAGGCAAACCCCACACCATTGTTCATTTCTGTGGGTCATGCATATAGTTCTTTGGCTACTCCTTTTCCTATACTATACTTCACATCCACAGGCCTATTCTGTAAATATCTATTTGCACTTCTTTTTTAAAAATTTGGCTCCTTTTAATCTTTTTTCTTTTCTGTATATTTTATTGATTATGCTATTACACTTGTCTCATTTGTTCCTCCCCTTCATCCCCTCTACCCTGCAGCCCATCCCATCATCCCCACATCAACAGTTTCCCACCACCACTTTCCCCAGCCCCACCCCTCCCCACCTCCCATCCTCAATCCTTCCCCCATTTGGCTTTGTCTATGGGTCCTTTATGCATGTTCCTTGATGATCTCCTTTTCCCCTGTTATCTCCCTCCCTTCTGCCCTCTGGTTACTGTCAGTTTGTTTTTATTTCAACGTTGCTGGTTATATTTTGCTTGCTTCTTTATTTTGTTGACAGGCTCCACTTACAGGTGAGATCATATGGTATCTGTCTTTGACCACCTGGCTTATTTCACATAGCATAATGCTCACCAGTTCGATCCATGCTGTTGTGAAAGGTAGTAGCTCTTTCATTCTTTCTGCTGCATAGAATTCCTTTATGTAAATGTACCATAGCTTTTGATCCACACACTGACTGTTGGGCACTTACGTTGCTTCCAATTATTGCCTATTATAAATAGTGCTGCTATGAATGCTGGGGTGCATAAGTTCTTTTGCATTGGTGTTTCAAGATTCTTAGGGTATAATCCGAGCAGTGGAATTGCTGGCTCAAATGGCAGCTCCATTTTTAGTTTTTGAGGAAATTCCAAACTGTTTTGCACAGTGTCTGCACCGGTCAGCATTCCCACCAACAGTGTACGAGTGTATCCTTTCCTCCACATCCTTGCCAGCACTTGTTGTTTGTTGATTTGTTTATGATGGCCATTCTGACTGGTGTGAAGTGGAATCTCATTGTGGTTTTAATTTGCATCTCTGATGGCTAGCGATGCTGAGCATCTTTTCATGTGTCTCTGGGCCCTGTGTACGTCCTCCTTGGAAAACTATCTGTTCAGATTCTTTGCCCATTTTTTAATTGGATCATTTTTCTTCCTAGAGTGGAGTTGTGTGAGTTCTTTATATACTTTGGAGATCAAACCCTGGTCGAAGATATCACTGGAAAATATATTTTCCTATATGGTTGGTTCTCTTTTGATATTGCTAATGTTTTCTTTAGCCATGCAGAAGCTTCTTATTTTGAAGTCCCATTTGTTTACTCTTTCCATTATGTCCCTTGCTCTAGGAGAAATATCTTTGAAAATATTGCTGCCTGGAATATCTGAGAATTTCCTGCCTATGCTCTCCTCTATGACTTTTATAGTGTCATGGCATACATTTCAGTCTTTTATCCATTTTGAGTTTATCTTTGTGTGTGGTGTAAGTTGGTGATCAAATTTCTCTTATTTTGCATGTAGCTGTCCAGATCTCCTAACACCGTTTGTTGACGAGGCTATTTTTACTCCATTTTATGCTTCTGCCATTTTGTTTAATATGAATTGACAATAGAGACACGGGTTTCTTTCTGGGCTCTCTATTCTGTTCCATTGTTCTATGTATCGTTCTTATGCCTGTGCCAGACTGTTTTTATTACATTAGCCTTATAATATAGTTTGATGTTAGGTATAGTGATCCCTCTTAGTTTGTTCTTCTTTCTCAGAATTGCTGCAGCTGTTCTGGGTCATTTATGGTTCCATCTAAATTTTTGAAATGGTTTTTCCATATCTGTAAAATAAGTCATTGGTATTTTAATAGGGTTTGCATTGTATCTATAAATTTCTTGGGGTAGTATGGACATTTTGATGATGTTAATTCTTCCAATCCATGTACATGGTAAATGCTTCCATTTCTTTGTGTGTTACTTAATTTTTTTTCTTCAGTGTTGTGTAGTTTTCTGAGTACAGGTCTTAAACCTCCTTGGTTAAGTTTATTCCTAAGTACTTTATTTTTCTGTCATCGTTGTTGTTGTTATAGTAAGTGGGATTCTTTCCCTGATTTTTGCTTTTGATATTTCATTGCTGGTGTACAAAAATGCCTTCACTTTTTGAATAATGAGTTTGTATCCTGCTGTTTTGCCACATTTACTTATTAGGTCATTAGTTTTTTGGTGGAATGTGTAGGGTTTTCTGTGTATACTATCACGTCATCTGCAAACAATGACAGCTTTACTTCCTCCTTTCCAATTTGGATACCTTTTATTTCTTTTTCTTATCTGATCGCTGTGGCCAGGACTTCCAATGCTATGTTGAATAGAAGTGGTGAGAGTGCACACCCTTGTCTTGTTCCTGACCTTAGAGGGAAATCTTTTACTTTATGCCCTTTGGGTATGATGTTGGCTATAAGATTTTCATATATGGCCTTTATTATACTGAGGTATATGCTCTTTCTTCTCCACCTTTGCTGAGTGTTTTTATCATAAATAGGTGCTGTACCTTATTAAATGCTTTCTCATCTATTGTTTTGATCATGTGTTTCATCATTCTTTTTGTTTATGTGATGTATTATGTTTATTGATTTGTGAATATTGCACCATCCTTGCATCCCTGGGATGAATCCCACTTGAACATAGTGGACGATCTTTTTAATGTATTGCTGGATGCGGTTTGCCATTATTTAGTTGAGGATTTTAGCATCTATGTTCATCAGCAATTTGGCCTGTAGTTTTTCTTTGTTGTGTCTTTATCTGGTTTTGGGATTAGGATGATGCTAGCCTCATAAAAAGACTCTGGGAGTCTTCCTTTGGTAGGGGGTTCGAACAATCAGAGAAGGACAGGGGTTATCTTTTCCTGAAATGTTTTGTAAAATTCTCCTGTGAAACCATCTGGTCCATGGATTTTGAGTACCTGGAGGTTTTTTTTATTACTGTGTCAATTTCAGTTGTTGTTGGTCTGTTCCAGCTTTATGCTTCTTCATTCGGTTTTGGAAGATTATATATTTTCTAGAAATTTGTCCATTTCACCCAGATTTTCACATTTCTTGGCATATAGTTGTTCACAGTAATTTCTTACAATCATTTGTATTTCTGAGGTACCAGTTATAATTTCTCCTCTTTCATTTCTGATTTTATTTATTTGTGTACTCTCCCATTTTTTCGTGATGAGTCTGCTTAAAGGCTTGTCAATTTTGTTTATTTTTTCAAAGAACCAGCTCCTGGATTTAGTGATCCTTTGAACTGTTCTTTTAGTCTCTATGTCATTCGGTTCTGCTCTGATCTTGATTATTTCCTTCCTTCTGCTCAATTTGGGCTATGTTTGTTGTCATTTCACCAGTTATTGTAGACATAGGGTTAGTTCGTTTATTTGACATGTTTCTATCTTTTTTAGATAGCAATGTATTGCTACGAACTTTCCTCCGAGGACTGCCTTCACTGTGTCCCTTAGGTTTTGGACTGTTGTATGTTCATTTTCATTTGTTTCCAGAAACTTTTTATTTCTTCTTTGATCTCATTATTGATCCACTCATTGTTTAATACCATGCTATTCATTCTTCATGAGTTTGAATGTTTTTGAATTTTTTCCTTGAGGTTGGTTTCTAGTTTTAAGCCCTTATAGTCTAAGAAATGCTTGATATGATTTCAATTTTATTAAATTTGTTGAGGCTTGTTTTTTGTCCTATCATGTGGTCTATCTTTTAAAATGTTCCATTAGCATTTGAAAAGAATATGTAGTTTGCTCCTTTGGAGTGAAAGGTTCTATTATATCACTGAGATCCATTTGATCTAATGCATCATTGAGTTCCATAATATCCTTGTTGATATTTTTTTGGATGATCTCTCCATTGTCAACAGTGGGGTATAAAAATCTCCTATTATGAGTGCATTGCTGTCTATATCTTTCTAGAAGTCCTCGAAGATTTTCCTTATATATTTGGGTGCTCCTATGTTGGGTGCATATAGGTTTACAATGTTTATGTTCTTTATGGATTCTTCCTTACAAAGTGTTACAAAATGTCCTTCTGTGTCTCTTTTTATGTCCTCTGTTTTGAAGTCTATTTTGTCTGTTATAAGTATTGCTATGATAGTTTTTTTTCCCTGTCCATTTGCTTGGAATATTTCTTTCTAGTCCTTTAGTTTCAGTCTGTGTAGCTCTTTTGTTCTGAGGTGGGTCTCTTGTAGGCAGCATAAGTGTGGGTCCTGTTTTCTCATTCAGCTACTGTATGTCTTTTAATTGGAGCATTTAATCCATTTACATTTAAAGTTATTTTTGATAGGTGCTTATTCATTTTTTCCCTTTTAACTTATGTTCCTCTCTCACTCTTTTTTCTCATCTTATTAAAGCAGTCTCTCTTACATATCTTGCAATGCTAGTTTGGTAGAGGTATAATTCTGATTCTTTAAGCCTTCTTTTGTCTGGGAAACTCCTTATTTCACCTTCCATTTTAATTGAGAGCCTTACTGGGTACAGTAACCTTGGTTGCAGGCCTTTGCTTTTCACTGCTCAGATATTTCTTGCCATTCCCTTCTGGCTTGGAGTGTTTCTGTGGAGAAGTCAGCTGCTAGCCTTTTCAGGGCACCCTTGTATTTTACATCCTGTTTTTCCCTTGCAGCCTTTAAAATTCTCTTTGTCTTTGATATCTACCATTTTAATTATGATGTGTCTTTCAGGGGATATCTTTGGGGTCCTCTCGATTGTGATCCTCTGTGCTTCCTGGACTAGCACAACTGTTTCCTTAAATTAGGGAAGTTTCCCATCATTACTTTTTGAAACAGGTTTTGTATCCCATGCTCCTCTTCTTCTCCTTCTGGTATTCCTATTATATGGCTGTTATTATGTTTCATGTTGTCCTGCATTTCCCTTAACCCCCCTTCATTCTCTTTGAGCCTTTTTTCATTTTCTTGCTCTTTCCAGGAGTTTTTTTCTACCATGTCCTCCAGCTCACTGATTTGATCCTTTGCTTCATCTAGCCTGCTTTTAATTCCTTCTACTGTGTTCTTCAATTCAGAAATCGTATTCTTCATTTCCTCTTGATTTTTGTTGATAGTTTCTATGTCCTTTTAATGGTGATGCAGTTTGCAGTAAGTTCCTTGTAGTTTCTCTGTAGATTTTTTGTAATTCTCACTGAACTCATTGAGTTCATTGAGTTTCCTTATAACCATTATTTTGAACTCAATATCTGAGAGTTTACTTGTCTGTACTTAATTTTGAAGTCTTTCTGGGGATTCTTCCTTTCCTTTCAATTGGGGTTCTTTCTTTGTCTTCCCATTATTTGGTTGCTGGAGCAACCACAAAGCCCAGGAAACAAACCCACGACTGCAAAAATAACTCCCCCCTGCAATCCCACTATCAATAGCAAGTGAACCAGTATTAATAAGGTTGCAAAGAAATTAAGACTATTATAAGAAAAGAGATAAATAAACTGTAGTATAAAATCTAGTGACAATATGCACATACTTGATGGACAAGAAATGAATGTTAAAAAGCTATGTAGTAAAGAACGTATTGCAAATCACAGAGAACACTGCAGTGAATTTCTTCTCTGTAGCCTCTAGTATTTACCGCTGTTTTTTCTTTGTGGATCCTACTCTGGTGATGTCAAATGTTGACCCCGTCAGACCTTAGGTAGGCTTTTCAAGACTTCCTGGGTTCTACTCAATGTCGCTGTCTCCTTCAGTTGTTAATGTAGTCACTCTGTGCTGAACAGTCTGGCTTAAGCACTATAGGGCAGGGCAGAATCCTTCCTGGCATTGGGTCTGTTGTTTCCCCTCAGGATACTGCTGCTCAGAGGGAAGGTGTCTGTGTGAGCTCTGTGGCTTCTGCCTTATGGAGGATGATTCAGCACCATGATCTGGGGACTACTCTCTAAGTTCTGTCCCCAAAGTCTCCATCCCCAGTCTCTCCTCAAGCATCTCTAGTCCACTCTGCCCCCACTTTTATCGGAGCCCAGGGTAAGTCACTGCAGATGAAAATTTATGTGTTGACTCTTTAAATGGCTCTTTCAGTCTCCACCCACCTGTCTTTGGCAGACAGCAGCCCTGTCACTTTTTGCAGCTGGCTGTTATCTAGTTTTTAGGCTCTGGTGCTGTAGGCTGGGGATCCCCGGTTATGGGTTAGACCCTGCTCTTCTCAGGGTGATCCATCTGGCTGCTTAAATACCCCTCTGGAGCTGCTACCTGAGGGTTCCCAGCCAGCCTTTTCATATCTCTGCTGCATTCCTTACCTGTCAGGTTGTGCTGAACTGATTCTTCTGTCTGTCCCTCATTATAAGGCTTCTTTCTCGCTATTGCTCAGTTGTTTGTTCCAGGTAATTTCTCCACAATTTAGTTGTCACCCCAGATTGGTCCTGGGAGGAGGTCAATGTGACTTCCATTCACTCCTCTGCCATCTTGATCCCCCTTATTTTTTCAACTTAGCATTTCCTAAGAATATATTATGGGAGACAATTCAGGTTGAAAAGTCATGGTCTCTTTCCACGAGGACTTCAAAGTCTAATAAGAACTAGATATATAGTCACCTAAATACAATATAATGTGGAATCAAGTCATGCTGTTGTAGATGTACATGCCCTAAGGGACTGAATGATTTAAGAGGACTGGGTTATCACAACAGAAGGATCAACAGTGAGTGCCATTGTGAGACTCCCTACCACCCAGCCCTGTACACACTTCACCACTAACAACAGAATAATATCAGGCTTTGAAAGCTGGATATTACATTTTACTTGCATAAGAGTCTTACTATGAGATAAAATATTTTGCTCACCATTTAACTTGAAACATTTTAAAACCTCTGTCTTGCACTTTCCTCTGTGTTTATATTAAAATATCTTTCAATAGTTTTATCCAAAGTATAGCTTGTATAAAAGCAATATTTAATGCCCTTGGCAAAGATTCGAGGTACTAAAATGCATATGACTTCAAGATTAACTTATTTGAACCTATATGATCTCAGAGTTGTTATAAATTTGTCATAAAGATGGATGATGATTTGACCATAGAGCTGGGATCCAAAGCTTTCTACAGAGGCTACTGGAAGAAGCTGGCATGTCCTAAACATATCAGCAGTCTCACATTATGCTATCCATATCTGCTCTGGGGACAGATGCGGAATGACTACGACTTCAGCCATCTTTGTAGTATGATTAAGTTGACTGATACACTTTCTATAGTAAAATTAAACACAGGCAAAAGTTTAGTACTAGAAATTGAATCTCAGGTTGAGGAGGAGAACATCTATCACAAATACTAACTCTATAACTCCATGACAGTCCCTTTTCCCTCTAGGCTTTGATTTAAAACTTTGTCCCAATATACCCTTTTATTTAGTTTCCACTGAGCATAAATGAGACAGATTGAAAAAATTTCAAAGAAAAAAAACACATTTTTTTAAATATTAAGGGAGTTTTGAAAAGGAAACATAGACAGGAGGAAACAAAAAAGGAGAGGAACACAGTTCACTTTATATAGGTACCACCTACTCCATCTGCTATCTTGCTCCAAATGGCTGACATAATCTTGCAGCACCTTGCCTTGATTCTTTTTCACCTTATGGATACTGTGTTATCATGTTTTCACCAACATATTCTACCCATAAAGCCTTGCTGGGCAAGATAATACTATCCATGGTGTAGAGACAAACAGAGGGAAGGTAGGGAGGGAGGGATGGTAGGAGGAAACAAGAAATTGATTCCCCCTATATTGACTACCTATTAACCCCTCCACTCTCAAATCTGGCTTTCTGGTTTCTCTGCTGAAGAATATGCCTCTCTCTCCCTTGTGAATGACCTCACAGATGATATTCTACCCTTACATAAAAACTGTATGGCAAATACAGATATGTCATTACCTAAATGCAGTATTCACATACCTGGATTTGAAAATATTTAGAGAGAATAACAGGGCAGGTATGGTAGGAGGGTGCATTTCACCATACACGGTGCTTCTCAAAGTGTAGTTCCAAAATTATCTATAGCGCTTGCAAAATGTAAAATATTAATTCCTAATTACTGCAAAAGACTACTGAATTTGTGTTGGGATGAGATTTACAGATATGCATGTTTATAACTGGTCAGATGATTCTGATGTACCTGAAAGTTTGAAAGTACCTGGAACAAAGGCTCGGACAAAATTTGATTATTAAATCCTGAATATGTTAACACCAAATATTTATTATGCACACCGAATTATACAATATGCTTTTACACACATGAACTCTTATGAACTTTACACCAGCCCTGTCAAAAAGGTCTCATTTTGCTGTCAAGAAAACAGGCATAGGGAAGTGATTTCCCAAGGTTATATAGCTACTAGAGGTGAAGTTTAAAGAACAATGTACTAGCCTCAAAGAGGAGTGTGGGAGGAGGAAGGAGGAAATAGAGGAGTCATTAAGTACGAAACCTCTAGATCCAGAGTTGGCTGTGTTAAAAACCCCAGTTCTATCACTTACTGGTTCTGTGACCTTATGAAAGTTACTGAATACCTCTGTGCCTCACCTTTCCCAACTGTAAAATGGGGTTCAGATCAAATCCTACCTCACAGGTTTAAATGCATTAAAATAGGTAAAGTCCTTAGAGTAATACTCAGTATGTATTCATCTCTGTATAAGTGGTAGCTATTATTATTAGTTGATTTCTTTTATTATAATTGTGTACATTAGCCACAGGTCTCCTTTAACAGCAATTGATGTATTCAAAGTGCTAGCCCCCTGCTCTTCCACCATAAGCCTCCCTGAAGAACTGCTCACAGTCAGTATATATAACATCTCAGGGTCCCTGAAAATTTGAGGGAATGGGCTCTAACTCTAATTCTATGCCCCATGGAGAACTCTGTCCTCACAAATCTGCTGCCAAATAAGGGACTATACTTACTAGGGGTATCTTCAAGTGATTCTTATTTGCTTCTATCATTTAGATTTAAAACTTCAGAATCTTCACATTTTAGGGTTACAAGGAACTTCCAAGATCATGCTGCTGAGTATTTATGTAAGATAAGGAGAGACTAAGCATTAGGTAAGAAGCAATAGATGTTCAAAAATATTTATAGATTTGAATCAAAGTGAATTACAATGGGTTATCAGGCCTAGGAACACCACTTTTGATAAAAATGAAGTATGACTATAATGCATTAAGACTCGATTTTCTTGTTTGGCTGCTAAACTGTCTCCTTCCCATCTGCTGTTTGCAATAATTCTTCAAAGGAGATTGACAAAGGGTCAAATATGATATCATAAAGATCTTTCAGAGTTCTGGGAAGAATTTTACTTGTACTACAAACTGAATTTTATTTATTTCTTGTTCATCTTCTCTTGAAATGCAATCCCTTCTCTAAAAAGCTTATTCTAGTATTTTGAAATAAGGGCACTGCTGGCATCTGGAGTAGGACAGTTGACTATCATAAGACACCATCCTCTCATTTGAAGGATTTAAGCACATCTAGGTCCTGCCTATTAAATGCCAGCAGCATATTCCCCTTCTTCTGTTATTGTGTAAACAAAGAATCCACACAAATAATACCAAACTCTCCTTAGTGACATAGTGCCTATCTTGATTGAGAACAAATCTATTTTTTCCAGTGTCATGACTCCTCTTGTCAGGCCCAAAATTAGAGTTGAGTAGTTCTGCTTTGTGTTTGATATCTGTTAACTTTATGCAAGGTGCTACAAAATTCAGACCATGCAGAGGTAACCACTCAGGGATAATTTAGGTAGGAGGAATGTAGGGTATGGACAGTGATTGTTTATTCCTGTTCTGGTTTTGTTTTCTGTTTTAGGAGATATAGGCAATAAGGAGTTTCATTTGGGGAATGCACTGAGTGAAGATGTAAGTAGTTGGAACTATACCAGTTAGGAAAAGCACTAAAAGCTGGAGGTATGAGAGTTGTCACCATACAGATCATATTTAAAATCATTGAGTAGATAACCTAGAAGGAGAGTAATTCAAGATAAGAGGTCTTAGGACTGAGTCCAATGGCACTATTTGAAAGGCAAGAAAAGAAATGAATAACATTTCCTTACCAGTGATGTGGGAGAACAATTAAGAGAGAATGGGGAGTCACACTTAAAGGAAATTGAAAAGGAACAAAAAACAAAGCCCAAAGTGAGTAGAAGCAAGGAAATAATAATGATCAGCGCACAAATAAACAAAATAGAGTAAAAAAAAGACATGAAAGATCAGTGAATCCAAGAGCTGGTTCTTTCAAAAGATAAACAAAAGCAAGAAGCCTTTAAGCAGACTCATCATGGAAAAAAAAGAGAAAGGATCCAAATAAATAAAATCAGAAATGAAACAGGAGAAATAACAACTCACACCAAAGAAATACAAGAGCTGTAAGAAAATAGTATGACAACTATATGCCAGCTAACTGGACAACCTGGACAAAATGGATAAATTCTTAGTACCATACAGTCTTCAAAAACTAATCAGAAAGAACCAGAGAACCTGAATAGAGAGATTACCCCAAGTGAAATTGAAGCAGTAATCAAAAAACTCCCAACAAACAGAAGTCCTGGACTGGATGGCTTCACAGGTGAATTTTACCAAACATTCCAAGAAGAGAACTAGCATCTCCACTTTTCAAGCTATTTCATAAAATTCAAGAGGTGGGAAGGCTCCCAAACTCATTTTACGAGGCCGACATTATCCTAATTCCAAAAACAAATAAAGACACTACAAAGAAAGAAAATTATAAGCCAATATCCATGATGAACATACACACTAAAATCCTCAATAAAAATATTAGAAAACAGAATACAGCAATGCATCAAAAAGATCATACAGCATAATCAAGTGGGATTTACTCCAGGAATGCAAAGTTGGTACAACAATCAGGAATCAATAAATGTGATTCAACACATAAGCAAAAGGAAGGATAAAAACCACATGATCACATCAGTAGATGCAGAAAAAGCATTCAGTAAAATGCACCAGCCAGTTATGATTAAAAATAAACAAACCTCTCAGCAAAATGTGGTTAGAGGAAAAATTCCTAATCATAATAAAGGTCATATGTGACAAATCCACTGCCAGCACCATGCTCAACAGGCAAAAACTACAAGTGTTCCCTTTAAGATGGGGAATAAGACAGGGATGTCCACTTTCACTTCTCCTATTCAACATAGTACTGGAAGTCCTAGCCACAGGCATCAGACAAGAAGAAGAAATAAATGCAACCAAATGGACAAAGAGGAAGTAAAACTGTCATTATTTGCAGATTACATGATACTGTACATAGAGAATCCCAAAGGTTCTACCAAGAAACTACTAGAATTGATAAATGAACTCAGCAAAGTAGCAGGATACAAAATTAATATCTAAAAATCAGTTGCATTTTTATATGCCAATAACAAACTAACAGTAAGGGAATTTAAGAAAACAATTCCATTCATAATTGCTACAAAATGAATAAAATACTTAGGTATAAACCTAACCAAGGATGTAAATGACCTGTACTTGAAAAATTATAAAACACTGAAGAAAGAAACTGAAGATGATATAAATAAGTGGAGGCACATACCATGTTCATGGATAGGAGGAATTAACATCATTAAAATGTCAAAGTAATCCTTAGATTCTTATCAAGGATTCTTATCAAGATTTCAATAACATATTTCACAGAACTAGAACAAATATTTCAAAAATTTATATGGAACCATGAAAGGCTCCGCATAGCAACAGCAATCCTGAGAAAGAAGAACAAAGTTGAAGTAATAACCCTGCCTAATATCAAACTATACTAAGTCCATAGTAAACAAAACAGCATGGTGCTGGCATAAAAGCAGACACATAGATCAATGGAACAGAATGAAGAACCCGAAATAAGCCCACATCCTTATAGTCAAGTAATATTCAACAGAGGAAGTAAGAACATGCAATGGGTTAAAGATAGTTTATTCAATAAATGGTGTTGGGAAAATTGGACATGCAGAAAAATGAAAGCAGACCATCTTACACCACACACAAGAATAAATTCAAAATGGGTCAAAGACTTAAATCATAGACCTGAAACTATAAAAATCCTAGAAGAAAACGCAGGCAGCAAAATCTCAGACACTGCTCATAGCATAATTCATCATATATATCTCTCCAGGCAAGGGAAACAAGAGAAAAAATAAACAAATGGGACTACATCAAACTAAAAAGTTTTTGCAGAGCAAAGACAATCATCAACAAAATAAAAAGATAACCCATAGAATGGGAGAACATATTCGCCAATACATCTGATAAAGAACTTACAAAAACTCCACTGCTGGGATTATACCCCTAAGATTTCTGAAACACCAATTCAAAAGAAGCTATGCTCCCCTATGTTCACAGCAGTGTTATTTACAATAGCCAAGTTCTGGAAACAGCCTAAATGCCCATCAGTAAAAAACTGTGGTACATAATGGAATACAACACTGCAGAAAGAAAGAAGAAACTCCTACCCCTCGTAAGAACATGGATGGAACTAGAGAGTATTATACTAAGTGAAATAAGCCAGGCAGTGAAAGACAAATACGATATTATCTCACCTATAGGTGGAACCTAATCAACAAAACAAAAAACTGGGGAAAAAAACCAGAGACATGGAAATAAAGAACAAATTGACAGTGACCAGAGAGGAGGGGTTGGGAGGATAATAGGGAAAGAAAAGAAAGGGTAAAGTCAAGGAACATGTATAAAGGACCCATGGACAAAGACAATGGTGTGAGGGAGGACTGAAATTGGGAGGTGGGGTGTGGGCAGGGCAGGGGAGAGTAATGGGGGGAAATTGGGGACAACCGTAATTGAACAGCAATAAAAAATAGAACTTACAAAACTCAACACCAAAAAAAACCCAACCCAATTTAAAAAATGGACAAAGGACCTGAATAAACACTTCTCAGAAGAGGTCATAGAGATGGCCAAAAGACATATGAAAAGATGCTCGATGTCACTAATCATTAGAGAAATGCAAATTAAAACCACAATCAGATGCCATCTCATACCTGTCAGAATGGCTATCATCAATAAATCAACAAACAAGTGTTGGTGAGGATGTGGAGAAAGGAGAACCCTGTTACATTGTTAGTGGTAATGCAGACTGGTGCAGCCATTTTGCAAAGTAGTATGGAGATACTTCAAAAAATTAAAAATGGATCTACATTTTGACTTAGTGATCCCACTTCTGGGAATATATCTGAAGGAACCTAAAACTCTAATTTGAAAGAACATAAGTACCCCTATGTGCATTGCAGCATTATTTACAATCGCCAAGATATGGAAGCAGCCCAAGTGTCCATCAGTAGATGAGTGGATAAAACAACTATGGGACATTTACACAATGGAATGCTACTCAGCTGTAAAAAGAAGAAAGTTTTACCCTTTACAACAGTGTGGATGAACCTGGAGAACATTATGCTAAGTGAAATAAGCCTGTCAGAGAAAGAAAAATATGATTTGATTCACTTATATGTGGAAAATAATGAACAAACTGAACTAACAAGGAAAATGGGAACAGACTAATAGATGGAAAGCAGGATGACAACTAGTGGTCGGGAGGGAAACAGGGGGTGGAGGGATTGAGCAAAGGGAAAAAAGATTCATGGACATGAACAACAGTATGGTTATTGCTTGGGTCATGAGATATAAGGGAACTTAATGGTAATTGAAAAAATACAATAAAAATGAAATTTAAAAAGGAGAGAGAACAGGGTGTCAAAAGCTAGGGGAAGGTAGAGTTTCAAGAGGGAAAGGAAAATAAACAGTTTCAGATGCTTTGAAAGATCGGGCATGATAAGGAATGATATTTGCCCAAGGATGTGATAAAGCTCCTTGGCAAACATGAAAAGAGAAGTTTCAGTAAGGTGATGAAATTTAAAACCTCAATGCATTTGGATTGATGAGAGAATGGGAAGAGAAAGAGGAAATGGTAAGTATAGAACTCTTTTGAGAAATTTTTCTGTAAAGAGAAGCAGAAACATACTTAAGGAAGCAGAAGGGAACTATGAGGTACAAGGAGTTGTTTTTAGTATTTTTAAGATAGGAGAGCTCTGGTCCAGTAGCTCAGTTGGTTGGAGCATCACCCCATACACCAAAAGGTTGCAGGTTTGATTCCCGGTCAGGGCACACACGTAAGTTTTGGGTTCAACCCAAGGTCAGGGCATATATGGGAGGTAGCTGATTGATGTTTCTCTGTCACATTCATATCTCTCTCTCTCTCTTTCTCTCTCTCTCTCTCTCTCTCCCCTTATTTTCTCTCTAAAATCAATAAACATATAATTGGGTGAGGGTTTTTCGAAAAACAAAAACATAGAAGGTATTATAGTATTTTTTTGACAGGTGGAAATTATCAGTAGAAAAGAAAAAGTTGATGATGAAAGAGAGAGGGGTGAGACTAACTGAAGTGCTTCCCTTGAGTGGGATCCAAGGTACAGGTGGAGAAACTAACAGGAGTACATACACACAGTCCAGAAAAATAGAAGGAAGGCAGATTATATGAGTACAGATAATGAAAGGTAGATAGATGAAGTGGTGAGAGCATGAAAAGGTTGCCTTCTAATTACTTTTATTTCCCAGTGAAAACTAGGAACACAAGAGGTTTCAAAAGTTGAAATGGAGGTGACAATGTGTAGTAGTTGTCCGAGTGGGAGACCGAGTGGAAAGGGAACTGGGAATGCTGCTAGGTAGACTGAGGGCCATCTGAGGTCAGTGGTTATGAATTTAAAGTGAAGCAAGCCAGGATATTTGACTCCAGACACTTTCCTATATTCAGCTTCCCAGGTAAAGTCCCAGAGTAGGCAAAGAGCTGAACACTCAAATTTATGATGGAATAGGGGATTTAACATTAGTGTTTCTGTAGTAATACATGAGTCTATGGTGAAAGCATGGGAATATTAGAATTTAAACCTCAATGGAGTGAGGCTTTTAAGAGTTGCTCTGAGTATCCAGGAGCTCAACAATAAGAACTGGAGTTCAAGGTAGGATTCTATTCTTGGTAGAGTACTGGAGCGGTATTCAAAGAAAGTAAAGCAGAAGCCTTGACAAACTATCCCAACATGGCGTAAAGAAGGTTTGTTTCCTGGTATCAGTGTATATTGAAAGCAAAGCTTAATTATAAGCTCCACTAAATGAAATGCAAAGAATGTTATAACCTTTCCTGATTCCATCAGGGTAATCTCAGGAACTAGAGTGATCCTTAGAATAGGTCCTATCTGTAAAATAAATTTGGTGGAAAATCTGGCACCAACAAAGACAAGGGTAATGATTATAGAACAGGTAAGTTTATCTGTTTTTTTAATATTCATGAAACTATCCTATGCACTTTAGTATATTTATAGTTTTGTATTAATTCTTGGATATGTATTCCTCCTTCTAACTTCAGTAAATGTCAGAAATCTCTCTAGGTAGCTTCATCACATACTTACAATGCCTCCCTTTAACTTGTTCATTGAGGTTTTCACATTTTCTCGTAATTTCAAGGTTTGGAATCTCCCATTTCTCCTAAGATAATACCACAAAAGCTCTGCCTAGCTCCATCCACTTAACTAATATATTTCAATAAACAACTTGACTAGAATTGATAAAAGCCCAAATGGTCAAACACCTTAAAAAGTCTTTTCCTCACCTGTAGGCGAGGATAAAACCATCCAACAAAACAATTAAATTGTCTCTTTTTTTGGTGTTTATTTCATGGTAACCCTCATTAATTAAAACACAAACATTTCTGGAAACAGAGGGAACATACTTCAATCTAATAAAGTTCATATATGACAAAGCCACAGCTCACATCATACTCAATGGGGAAAAAACTAAAAGTGCTTCCTTAAAGATCAGGCAAAAGAAAAGAATGTCCGTTTTCACTGCTCTTATTCAACATAATCTTGGAAGTCCTAGCCATAACAATCAGACAAGATCAGAAATAAAAAGATTCCAAATTGGAAAGGAAGAAGTAAAGCTGCCGTTATTTGCAAATGACATGATAATGTACACAGAGAACCCTAAAGACTCCACCAAAAAACTACTAGAGCTGATAAATGAATTCAACCAAGTATTAGGACACAGAATAAATATTCAGAAATTGGTCGTAATTTTAAATACCAATAATAAACTATCAGAAAGGGAAACTAAGAAAACAATCTTGTTTACAATTGCAACAACAACAAAAAAGTGCCTAGGAATAAATTTTACCAAGGAGGTAAAAGACTTGTACTCAGAAAATTGTAAGCCACTGAAGAAAGAAATTGAAGAAGATACAAATAAATGAAAGCATATACTGTGCTCATGGATAAGAATTAACATCATTAGCTCCAACCACTGTGACTTAGTTGGGCATCATCTAGCAAATTGAAATGTCACCCTTCAGTTCCTGGTTGGAGCACATTTCCAGGTTGCGGGTTCTGTCCCAGGTCAGTGAGTGTACAGAGTGT
This sequence comes from Mormoops blainvillei, assembly GCA_004026545.1. Taxonomy (NCBI): domain Eukaryota; kingdom Metazoa; phylum Chordata; class Mammalia; order Chiroptera; family Mormoopidae; genus Mormoops; species Mormoops blainvillei. Next base: position 20,935 of record PVJD01010182.1, read on the forward strand.
AATGTTTCTCTCTCACATTGATGTTTCTCTCCCTCTCTTTCTTCCCCCCTTTCCCTCTGTCTAAAAATAAATAAAATCTTTATAAATAAATAAATAAATAAATAAATAAATAAATAAATAAATCCAAAACTGCCTTATGACCCAGTGATTCCACTTCTGCATATATATCCAATGAAACTCAAAACACTATTTTGAAAGAGTATGTGCACCTCTATGTTCATTGCAGTATTATTTACAATACCCAATATATGGAAACAACTCAAGTGCCCATCAATAGACAGGTGGATAAAAAAGCTGAGGTGCATATATATACTGGATTACTCAGCTATAAAAAGAATAAAATCTTACCATTTCTAACAGCATCAATGGATCTAGAGGTTACTATGCTAAATGAAATAAGTCAGTCAGAGAAATAGCATATGATTTAACTTATATGTGGATTTTAAAGAGCAAAATAAACAAAAAATGGAAACAGACTCATAGAACAGGCTGACGGTTGCTAGAGGGGTGGGGAGTTAGGGGACTGGGTAAAAAAGGGGAAGGGATTAAGAAGTACAAACTGGTAGTTACAAAATACTCATGGGGATGTAAAGTACAGCGTAAGGAATATAGTCATTAATATTGCAATAACTATGTATGGTGCCAGGTGGGTATTGGAAATATCAGGGGACAACTTTGTTAAGTATATGATTTCTACCAATATGCTGTATACCTGAAACTAATACAAAAGTTTATTGAATGTAAACTATAATTGAAAAAAAAATAAAAATAAATAAATGCTCTGTGAAAGGAAAAATAATTTTTTTAAATAATGCAAACTTTACAATAGCTTGCCCATTTCCTGCTTTAAGAAAGGCCATTAATAACTAGATATGTGTCATCTGATATTATTATAAAAAATGAACTTTTCCCCATCATTTGATAGGACTGGGGTGAATGTTCTGACCTGGGTTTCAACATAAATAGGAAAGTGATTAATAAGTTATTAAACTTTCAAGAAAATGTTTGAAAGCAACCTTACCCCCAAAGTGGCCATGCCTCTACCACTATAACTCACAAAATAAAATTTCTGCTATGTACTCAGTCAAAAATACCTCCCTGAACCAAGCTCTAAGCCAAACCAAGGGTCTGAATGTAGAAACGCAAGGCCAAGAAAGGAATACTGAGACAAATGCAGCCTGCTTCTTGATGTATCAGCTCCAACTCTGCTTATATTCAAGCATGGAAAAAAACAGGCTAGTAATCAGCCTGTTCTAGTGTCTTCTTTCTCCCAGCTTCCTGTCCTGTATGAGAAGAATATTGACTCCAGTTCTAAAAGTGACATTGTGTCCCTCCTTCTATCACATCATGATAAGATAACATGACTTTTTCACACTTCTTGGCACAAAATTGCTGATGAAAGAGACCTATTGTCAATCCAAGGGGCACATCATAAAATAAAATTCTCTAGTGTATGTAAAAACTCACAAGTCTTGACAAACACCATGATATATATATGTTATGACAAGCACATGAAGAAGTACTATAGGAACATAAATGTGAGAACCATTGCTGATGGGAAAGGTCAAGAAGGTTTCACAGGAAAGATGTCCCTGTATAATGAATAAGAATTTTTTAAAAATCCATGATGAAAGGGAAAGGATATTCACACAAAAAGAAAAAAAAATATACAGAGACAAATTTGTAAGTAACAGTCCAGTTTGCTGGATAAATACATAAACATAGCAGATAAGGTGATAAAAGATAGATGAGGGTTACATGATTAGAAGATTTGAAAGCCAGGGAATTGAATTTGGACTTTAAACCACACTGATAACGTGAAAGAACAGAATTTATTGTCATCCTCATTTTATGGTGAAAAGCATAATGTGTAAGGCACAGAAGGTCTAAGATTTACTCTTGTTTCTGTCTATAGCTAGCTTAGTGAATCTGAGCAATTTATTACCATGGTTTACCCTATATATATGTGAAGATGTTAGATTAAATGGCCTTTAAAGGCCCATTTGCTCTGACACAATCTGATTTGTTTCCCTTGGTCAAGCCTCTATGTGACATCTATTTAATGACGGTCTATATTAAATAGCCTTACTGAAGATTTTAAGCTAATAAATCTTGATTTCTCAGAAAAAAATGTTTTTGATAATTAGCAATATCTTAGAAGTTTTCCTAACCACCATGGACTTTAGAGGATTATCTGTGGTAAAAAGTAGTTAAATTACCTCAAGATTTTAAAACTGGGTAAAAATTATTTAATAAAGCAAAACATACCAGAAATCATTGGATATCTACTACCTCCTTGCAACTCAGGAAAAACAGGAGGAAATGTCCAGCGGAAGACAGAGGCAAAGGGGGCCAATCGTAGAAAGATAATATGAACTTCTATCTTGAGACTGTGAAATGGGCTCAATTATTTATGTCATTGAATGCCCAAATCCCCACTGAAATAATAGAAAAAATATAAATAAAATAATATATTAAATGCAAAAATACAAATAGGGGAACCATTTATTAGACCAAAAACAATGAAGAATTTCTGCAAGATGGAAATCAGGTATGGCGCTAAAACTAGAGCACAGATTATGCACCGTAAAATAAAAAGAGGAGGAAGATAAATGTTGTAGATGTAAGCAGCATGCTTTACAGTAGTACTTCAAAGAAATTCCAAGCTTTGGAGAATGAAAATCATGTCATAAAAAAATCATCATTGTGACAAAATATTGGGGGACAGCTGCAACAAACACCTACACCTCCTAATACCAACACAAATGTAAACATAATGAGGAAAGAAATACAAGATATAAGACCAAATTAAAATTCTAGAGAAAAATATATTTCTGAGATGAAAAGTCACTGGGTTGAATTAACAATAGATTTGACATTATAGAAAAGAATTGCTTATCTTTAATTATAGCAATAAAAACTATCCAAAATGAAAGAGAACAAATATTTTTTCAAAATATAGTCGGTAATATTATAATAACTATGGTATCAGATGGGTACTAGACTTATCACTTTGTAAGTTATATAAATGTTTCATCACTATGTTATACACTGGAAACTAATGTATTTTTTGTACATCAACTATAATTGAAAAAAATTTTAATAAAATAAATTTAAAAAAGAATAGAGTATCAGTTAGCTGTTGGACACATAAAGTGGCTTAACATATGTGTAATGAGAGACTGAGAATTTAGTGGAATTATTTGAAGAAATATTGGCCAAAATTTACAATTTTGATAAAAATTATAAACTCATAGATCCAAGCCCAATATTAAAAGAAGTTCTGTAAAATGGAAAACATGGTTTGTGAACTCTAATTTTGAGGTATTGTTTTTCTTTTCTTGAATACTTAATTCTATTCTGATAATAATTATAAGAATGATTTTGAGCATCAGAGAATACCCTCATTCACAAGTTAATTTTCTTGGTATCTGGATGTCCTGTTATATGCTACTAAGGAAATAGGGATGAGCTTCCGTTCTGAAAGCTTTCACATGGTGTCAGAAGAGCATGTTGTAGACACAAATAGCTGCTTTGTTATCTTAAAATTAGGCATTTGTAAATATTAAAACTTAAGATGATGGCAGGTGATGGGCCTTAAAATCCTCACCTGTTCAGACTGGACGTAACTTAGTTCTTCCTTTTAAAGAAAAAAGGGAAAAAATATAGGACACTTGTAGCTCAATACTGTTTTTGTTCTGTTTCCAATTTTCTGCTGATAATGTACATGAATTTAACATGTCATGTGTGTCTGTCCTAGTTACTGGGCAGTTTATGCAAGTGCTACTTTATTTTTAAATAAAGTTAAAAGGAAAAAAGATAATTATCTAAATAGAAATAATGACAACGTAATGAGTGTGAGGCTTAAAACATATGTAGTAGTATAACGTACAACAAAAATAGCAGAAAGGCTAGAGGAGAGAAATGAAAGTATACTGCTGTATGATTTTTTTAAAGATTTTATTCATTTATTTTTAGAGAGAGGGGAAGGAAGGGAGAAAGAGAGGGAGAGAAACATCAATGTGTGGTTGCCTCTTAAGTGCTCCCTACTAGGGACCTGTGTGTGCCCCCCTACTAGAGGCCTGGCCCGAAACCCAGGCATGTACCATCAACAGGGAATCAAACCAGCAACCCTTTGGTTCCCAGGCTGGTGCTCAATCCACTGAGCCACACCAGCCAGACCTGTGTGATTCTTATGTTACATAAAAAGTAGTTTAATATTATTTTAAGGTAAAACTCCTAACCAACATTACACTGGAGTTATCATGCAGTACCATCAAACGAACAAACAAAACAGAAACAGACTCATAGATACAAAGAGTAGATTGGCAGCTATCAGATGGGTGGGTAGTAGGCCTGGGTGAAAAAAGGAGACAGGATTAAGCAAAAAAATAAAAATAAAAAATAAAACCCTCATAGACAGGCAACAGTATGGTGATGACTAGAGGAAAATGAAGGTGGGGGGAGGTAGGAAAGGGTATGGGGGCATAAATGGTGAAGGAAAGAGACATGATTTGGGGTGATGATCACACAATAAAATATACAGATGATGTATTATACAATTGTACACCTGAAACCTATATAACTTTATTAATCAATGTCACCCCAATAAACTCAAATAAAAAATAAAATTTAAAATCAGAAAAAAAGACACAGGGAAAACAAGCACAGAGCTTAAGAAGGAAAAGACGAAACTGTGTTTATTAGCAGAAGACATGACCATCTATGTAGAAAATCTTATTGAATCTACAAATAAACTATTATAATGAATATGTGAGTTATAGAAAATTTAGAATATGTTAGGTCAACACATAATTATTTATACCATATAAAAACATTAACTTGAAATCAATCATATAGTAAGAGCTAAAAATATAAATACTCTAAAAGATAACAAGAAAAGTTTTGAGTGACTTTGAAACAAGAAAATATTTCTTAAATAGGACACAACAACAATAAAATATAAAAGTAACAAATTGGACTTCATTCAAATTAAAGGCTTTTTCTCTTCTAAAGACATTTTTAAGAAATTTAAAATGTAAGTCACAGACTGAGAAACAATTTTTTAAAAAACAAACAAACATCCAAGAATACTCTATCCAACAAAGCTATCATTTAGAATGGAAGACCAGATAAAGTGCTTCCCAAATAAAGTCAAAGGAGTGCATCATCATCAAACCCTTATTAAATGAAATGTTAAAGGGACTTATCTAAGAAAAAGATCAAAACTATGAACAGTAAAATGACAACAAACTCATAACTATCGAAAACTGAACCTAAAACCAAAAACAAACTAAGCAAACGACTAGAATGGGAACAAAATCACAGAAAGGGAGATCACATGGAGGTTTATTAGTAGAGAGGGAGAAGGTAGAGAATGGGGTGGGGAGTACAGGGAATAAGAAGCATAAATGGTAGGTACAAAATAGACAGGGGGAGGTTGAGAATGGCATAGGAAATGGAGAAGCGAAAGAACTTACACTTATGACCCATGGACATGAACTAAGGTGGGGAGGAATGCTGGTGGGAGGGACGGTGCAGGGCAGAGGGGAATAAAGGGGAGAAAAAATTGGGACAACTGTAATAGCATAATTGTAGGTTAAGTGGAGGCAGTCTGTCTTCATCACCCAGGTGTCTGGGTAATGAGAGGCAAGCAGTTTCTTGCAACCATGAATGGGCCTGATAAGTGTGTTCTCATAGCCTTGAGTCTGGGTCCGATAAACGGTTCCCATAACATGAAGTGGGCTCACATGCACAGATCATGTTACATTACTTTACTCTGTGGCCTGATGCTGGCTTTGTTTGTATTTGGATTTAAGGAGGTAGGATCTTCTCACTGTGCCTGCGCACAGAGACAGAGGGTACTGGTGACACGCAGTGTGACACACAACTTGCAGCGTGCATGGCTCATCCACCCCTGAATAAAGGCATGTCAGACACTCGAATGGCTCTGTGAATATTCTTATCTTCTTCCCGAATCTCGTGAACCAGTGTGGCCTGAAAGGTTGCACCACAATTGGCATCATTGGCAGGATTCAATTCGTTGTAGTACAATATGAATATGGAGGAGGTAGTAGCGGGGTCCCCAGAGGGCAGTCTGGATGAGTGGCCAGATACCAGGATGTGGTACCTGGTGACGAGCCTCCTGACATTGTGGGCCCCACCCAGGAGTGGCCCAATGTCAGTGGCGCACATGATACAGTAGAGAATGCCCTGTAGGTGGTGCGGAAGACCCTAGAAAAGCTCAGTACCCTTACGGCCATGGGAACCACGGGCTGGGTGTTTCTTTCAGCTTTGCGAGCTGAGATGAAGACTGAGCTTCGCAACATAGCGAAGTTCCAAGAGCCCCAAGAGGGAGTGGAAGCCCTGAAGGCTGAAAAAGAGGAGGCGGCACTTCCCAACGTGGCGAAGTTCCAAGAACACCGAGGCAGGAAGAAAAAAGCCTTGAGGGCTTGACTGCGTGTCGGTGAAAAGTCTCTGAGCAGCTGAGCGACAGCAATCCTCCTCCCCACCCATAGTGAGCACTTCAGGGGGAAAGGGAGGTGGACATGGAACTGAGGTCCCTGCAGGCCTTGGGGGAGTCTGAATCTGGGTGACCCGGAATCCCCTTTCTCTCGTCCGCCCCTCACACATGTAGAACACAGTTGCCAAGGGCAACTGGGCATAAGGACTTCGACGGTGGACCAGACCGATGCTCTGGCAGCGGCAGCACCGGCACCCAGAAAGCTCTGTTCCCAGCACACTGATGAGAAGAAGCAGGGCCCTGCTGGCAAGTAGTGTGTGCTGTTGTGCCTGCAGGCCAAGACCCTGGGCACAGAGCCGAGTGTGGCAGCCACATTTTGGGCGGTGGTGCCCCTGGGGTTGCTTTGGCCTAGGGGTGGTGGGGCTGCCTGCCAATGTAGGCGGATGCAGGACACCAGCTGGGACCCCTCGCTCTCTGGCGCCCAGCCACCTGGCCATGCTGTTTGCTCTGCCCATGGCCTTGCCAGTGGGACAGCTGCTAGAGCTGGCGGCAACCCGGGTGACTGTGAGAAAGAATGCTGGAGCAAAAGGCACCGGCAGAGCAGGCGGTGGCAGTGAGGAAGCAGGCAGTCCTGGCACGCTGATGGGTGGAGCCCATGGTGGTGCCCAGAGCCACAAAGGGAGCAGTGGTGGAGGGCTCCACGTAGTACAGTCGAGTGCTGTGCCCGTCAGCGAGGCCCCAGGAGGAGACAGCAGTGTCCGGAGCCACAGACGCAGCAGGGTCCAGAGTCGCCAGAGTCGCAGAAACCGCAGACAGGCGATCCGAGGGGATGTAGTAGTGGCGCCAGCAACCGGCGCCCACCTGGGCAGCATGCACCGGTGCTGCGCAGGTGGGAGGTTTCGGTGCCTGCACACCAGCAACTGGTGTAGGCCTGGTTTGTCTGTCAAATTCTTGGGGATTGTTTGGTTGGGTAAGACAAAAGTCATCCCTGATGCAGTGATAGATAAAATTCAGGCATTCCTGACCCCTAGCACTGTGAAACAGCTCCAGACATTTTGGGGCTTGTTGGGGTACTGGAGAGCATTTGTGCCATCTAACCCAGGTTGTCCATCCCTTGTATGCTTTGGTAAAAAAGGGAGCAAACTGGGACTGGACCCCCACCTCAGAACAAGCGTCCCAAGGAGTGAAGCACATCATTAAGTGTGCCTAGGCCCTGCGTGCTCTGGATCCTGCTAGACTCTGTGAGCTAGATGTACATGTGACACAGAAGGGGTTTGGGTGGGGTTTGTGGCAGTGATCAGAGTGGAACGACTACGTGAACCCTTAGGTTCCTGGTCCCAACTCTGGAAGGGAGCAGAGGTACTGTACTCCTTGACTGAAAAGCACCTGGCTGCAGCCTATGCTGCCCTGTTGGCCATGAAGGCTATAACAGGTACTGCCCCCATGACAGTAAAGACCATGTATCCCATTGCAGGGTGGGTCTGAAACTGGGTGGCCAAGCCTTGTAGTGGGACGACTCAGATGTCCACATTGGCCAAGTGGAGGGCTTATCTGCAGCAAAGGAGTACTCTGTCACTAGTCCCTAATGGGTTGAGCTACAGGAAGTACTAGGTCCTGTGACTTACATAGATGAAAAATCTACTGCTCCTGTCCTTATAGAAGAAATGGAAGCTAACCCCTGCCACAAGGGACAGGTACCTATTCTCTCAGACTCATGGAACACTGATGTCTCCAGTAGGTGTCAGCCTGCCATGTGGACTGTCGTAACCATTCAGCTAGAGACAGACATAATCTGGTTTGACACTGGTGTGGGACAGAGTAGCCAGTGGGCAGAACTCTGAGCCATGTGACCCGTGGCTACTAATGAGGCACCACCCCTATCTGCACAGATAGTCAGGGGTGGTGTACAGGGGGCTAATGTTATGGATTTCTACATGGTATACAAATAAGTGAATGGTTATGCATAGACGATTCTGGGGACAGGTTTTGTGGCAAGACTTATGGGACTTGGGCCACCAAAAAGAAATCACTGTATATCATGTTACTGGACATGCCCCTCTTACTTATCCTGAGAATGATGAGGCTGACACTCTAGCCAAGGTATGGTGTCTAGAAAAGGTGCCTGCCAGTCCCTCAGGAGGAGAAGTAGCTCAGTGGCTACATCATCGCCTCTTACATGCGGGACAAAAGACTATGTGGTCCACTATAAAGACTTGGGGGTTACCTGTCACCTTAGCAGACATACAAGAAGCTTGTGAGACCTGTGTTGTCTGTTCATGAAAGCACCCCCAAAGGCCTGTGGGAACTACTGGACAGTTGGTGCAGGGACTGGTACCACTGACCCAGTGGCAGGTGGATGTCATTGGACCCCTGCCTAGTTCAGAGGGCTTAGTATGATAATACAGGTGTGGACACAGCCACAGGAGTTTTAGCTGCTTATCCCATGCAGCACCCAGATCAGAAGGCAGTAATCGCTGCCCTTGAGTGGTTATGTGCTGCATATGGGTGACCCTTGATCACTGAGTGATCAAGGGACGCATTTTGCTGGGACCTTGGTACAACAATGGGCTCAAGACTTGCAGATTGACTGGAAATTCCATGTGGCCTCTCATCCCCAAGCTCCTGGAATGATTGAACAGTATAATGGTCTCTTAAAGCAGGGCCTGTAAACTGCAGCTGCCACCCCCACACTGAGAAGTTGGATGAAACACTTGTGGACTGTCCTCTGGACTCTGAATGAGAGGAGCCAGAAGAGGGGGCCTACTCCAGTGCAAGCACTGCCAGACTTCAGCTTCTAGTCAGCTGCAGGTGCACTCAGGATGCTTTGCTGAAACCTGACATGGGGAAACAGGGAAATATTCTCTTGCCCACTCTGTAGGACCTGGAGTGAGGACAAACATCCACTTAGACCTGGCCTTGGGAAATAAAAGCCCCTCACATGTTTTGGATGGCTCTTATTGCCCCTTGGAAACAAGGGGTGGAGAGGAACTTGCAAATAGTGTCCTGGGTGATTGGGACCTGGCCTCCAATCTGAAAGGTGACATATCCAGAGCCAGCAGACCACAAAAGGGTTCTTCGTGGCAGCTTTGTAATTTTCCAATGGCCCATTATGAGTTCTCCCCTGTTATAGTAAGCAGATGCTGAACCTCCTGTTGAGGCATGCAAGGTGTGGAATTTATGTCCAGGGAGGCCCCCTCTGCCAGCTATTGTCTTGTTGGCTGACCAGAGGCTCACTTGTATATTACCTTAGGGTAGTGATTGTCCATTGTTGGTCAATCTATAACTGTCTTTCCAGCCCCTAGGGTGTAGTGGATTGGGTACATGCTTATGCTTCCGTGGTTAACCAGTCAGTGTGCTGGGTCTGCACAGAACTTCCATTGAGTACCTCAACTGGCTTTCTGTGGCACAGTTCCCCTGCTTCTATTGCAAATTGCACTTGGCTCTAGAACCAGTGGAACAGCAGACATCCCTTGTGGAATGCCTCCTGGACCAGCATCTCTGCTGGGACAAAGCAGCGGTGTAACTGGCCCTGGCTGTTGGTCAGTTGCTCCATGTGGAATGGCTCAAGGTTGGCCCATGACTGGGACCATGGTGTTGGTTGGGCCAGCCCCCACTCTATTTTATAAGCCTCAAGGACAAGCCCCAGTGGACTGAACTCTTGTGCCTCTGTGTCAGAGACATGCCCTTGGACATTGCTGGGAGGCGCAGTGTGGTGTGTGGGCTGCTGTCCTCACTGGAGCCCTCTGGGTGTGTGGCTCACATGGGTGGCTTTACCTGCTTGGGAATTGGACTGACCTATGTACCTAGGGGTGCCCTTATTGCCTGTGATTTGGCTGTGTGCTGCTGTATTTTATACTGCTGCTGCGGCAGCGCTTGTGTTTTGTTTGCTTGTTGCAGTAGCCTATACTGCTGTTGTGGTTTATGGGTGCAGGGCTCAGCCTTCCTCACCAAGGGACCGTCACAGAAGACACCCTCACGTAGGTTGTATGGTGAGTAACCCAGAAGGGGTGGATTATAGGTTAAGTGGAGGCAGCCTGGCTTCCTCACCCAGGTGCCTGGGTAATGAGAGGCAAGAAGTTTCTCACGACCTTGAATGAGCCTGATAAGTGTGTTCTCATAGCCTTGAATCTGGGTCCACTAAACGGTTCCCATAACATGAAGTGGGCTCGCATGCACAGATCATGCTATGTTACTTCACCTTTTGGCCTGATGCCAGCTTTGTTTGTGCTAGGATTTAAGGAGGTAGGGACTTCCCACTGTGCGTGCACACAGACACAGATACGCAGAGGGGACAGATGACATGAAGTATGAAATGCAGCTTGCAGTGTGCGTGGATCACCCACCCCTGAATGAAGTCATGTCAGGCATCTCAATGGCTCCATGAATATTCTTATCTTCTTCCCAAATCTTGTGAATCTATATGGTCTGGAAGGTTGCACCACAATAATCAATAAAACATACTTTTAAAAGAAGAAAGAAAAAACATTCTTCCAGATGGGTAGGAAGGATGGAGGGGCAAAGATATGGATATGCACAACCAGCTGATCTCAAACTCATGTGTGGTGGATATATACAGAGGGATAAATTGGGAGCAAGGGATCCACCTCCACAACAGACCACCCAGCCCAGGGTCCTAGGGCCAAAAAGGTAAGTCCCCATGACTTCTGGCTATAAAAACCAATGTGGTTGGGCTGGTGGAAGAAACTGGGATTTTCAGACCTCTCCTCTTACAGGGCCTTGCACTGCACACAGACTTACTCAGACTCTCTCCCTCTGGGCTCCAGCACCAGGACAGCATCTTGAAAGGCACCAGTGCCATATGGGGAGGAACTAAAGTGTCTGGCATCAGGGAGAGTGCTGGGGGATAGCTTCCTCCCAGACAGAACTGCAGACAGTGGCCATTGTATCTTTTCTGAGCCCTCCCACACACAGAGCCACAGTGTGATAGCACCATATCTGAATCTCCATCAACCTGTCTCACATGGTAAGCCCCGCCCTAATTATTACATAGGGTCTGCCACATCCAACTTACAGGCCCACTCTAGCTACCCTCCCACCCTAGTAACAGTGGCTTTTCCATATGAAGGGCTGGGCTAGGCACAGGCTTCAGACCTTCCTAAATCCACTCAAACAAACAACAGCTGGACCTAGCACCTATACCTCTCACTGAGTAGCCCCTGGCCCGGCACTAGCAGCAGGCCTCTGCAAATCGCTTTGTAGTTTATACCAAGGGGCCCCAGTCAGAACCCACATGCAGGCTGAACTTGGCCTGTACCACCCAGGAAACCCCAGAGCTTTTTCACCCACTGGACAGTTACAGACCATGTCAGAGCACCTCCACAAGCCACAGAGGGAAGTAGTAGCTGGCCAGGGGTCACAGCCAGTCCTACCAGCTGTCTGGACTGGGTAAATCCCTCCCATTGACCTGCCAATGGCAAACAAGTCTTAACTACAGGAGGAGGGACTACTCAGCCTGCATAGAGAGTGCACCTTGAGTACACACCTGGGAGATAGGGAAGGCTGTGCCACCGGACCCTACAGCACACCTACTATATTAGGCCACACTACCCAGACATGGAGTCAAAGCAGCTCTACCTAAAACACAGAAACAAACACAGGGAGAGGACCAAAGTGAGAAGACAAAGAAATATGGCCCAAATGAAACAACAGATCAAAACTCTAGGAAAAGAGCTAAATGAAATGGAGATAAGCAATCTATCGGATGCATTGTTCGAAACACTGATTATAAGGATGTTCAAGGAACACAGTGGGTACTTCAAGAGCCTAAAAAAGACCAAGGCAGAAATGAAGGATATACTAACTGAAATAAAGAACAATTTACAGGGAATCAATAGCAGAGCAGGTGATGCCAAGTGTCAAATCGATGATTTGTAACATAAGGAAGAAAAAGACATCCAATCAGTACAGGAAAAAGAAAAAAGAATACAAAAAAAAAAAAAACTGAGGATAGTGTAAGGAACCTCTGAAACAACTTCAAGCATTCCAAAATTTGCATTATAGGGGTACCAGAAGAAGAGAAAGAGCAAGAAATTGGAAACCTATTGAAAAAATAATTTTAAAAAACTTCCCTAATTTGGTGAAGGTAATAGACATACAAGTCAAGGAAGCACAGAGTCCTAAACAAGATGGATGTAAAGAGGACCACACCAAGATACATCATATTTACAGTGTCAAAGATTACAAGTAAAGAGAGAATCTTAAAAGCAGCAAGAGAAAGGCAGAGAGTTACCTACAAAAGTTTTCCCATAAGACTGTCAACTGATTTCTCAAACTTTGCAGGCTAAAAGGACTGGCAAGAAGTATTCAAAGTGATGAAAAGCAAGGACCTATAACCTAGATTACTCTATCCAGCAAAGGTATCATTTAGAATTGAAGGGCAGACAAAGTGCTTCTTACAGAAGGTAAAGCTAAAGGAGTTCATCATCACCAAACCATTGGTATATGAAATGTTAAAGGAATTTATTTAAGAAAAAGATCACAATTATGAACATTAAAATGGTAATAAATACATACTATCAACAATTGAATCTAAAAAACAAACTAAGCAAACAAGAAGAACAGAAACAGAACCATAGATATGGAGAACATTGGGATGGTGGCCAGTGGGGAGTGGGGTCTGAGGGAATGGAGGAAAAGGTAAAGGAATTAAGATATGCAAACTGGTAGTTACAGAATAGGCAAGGGGATGTTAAGATCAAAAGATACACACAGACTAAAAGTAAAAGGACATCAAAAGGTACCTCATGAAAAAGGAAAGAAAAAAAAAGCTGGGGTAGCAGTATTTATATCTGACCAAATAGACTTTAAAACCACAGTGATAGCAAGAAAAAAGAAGGACACTACATAATGATAAAGGGAACATTCCAATAAGAGGATATAACCCTAGTAAACATTTACACACCCAACATAGGAGCACCTAAATATGTAAAACAAATCTTGATGGACATAAAGGGAGAGAATGAATGAAATATTATATTGTCATAGTAGGGAATTTTAACACCCCATTGACTTCGGTGGATAGATCCTCCACACAGCATATCAAAAAGGAGTCAATGGCCTGAAATGACACACTAGATCAAATGGATTTAATTGATATCTTCAGGGCATTTAACCCCAAAACAGCAGAATATACACACTTTCATGTGTGCATAGAATGTATTCTAGGATAGACCACATGTTAGGAAGCAAAACTAGACTCAATAAATTTAAGAAGATTGAAATCACATCAGGCATCTTCTCTGACCACAATGCTATGAAACTAGATATCAATCACAAGAACACTGAAAAAAATACACAAAGACATATAAACTAAGTAACATGTTATTAAACAATGAATGGATCAACAATGAGATCAAGGAAAACATCAAAAGATGCCTTGAATTAAATGAAAATGAGGACACAACATTCCAAAATCTGTGGGACAAAGGGAAAGCAAGTCTAAGAGGGATAGTTACAGCATTACAGGCCTATCACAAAAAGAAGAAAGAAAAAGAAAAAGCTCAAATAAACAACCTAACTATACACTTAAAGGAACTTAAAAAGAACAACAAACAAAACCCAAAGTGAGTAGAAGGAAGAAAAAAATAAAACTCAGAGCAGAAATTTAAAAAATTGAGTCTAAAAAAATCATACAAAAGATCAATGAATCCAAGAGTTCATTCTTTGAAAAGATAAAAAAGATTGACATTTACCAGACTCATCAAGAAAAAGAGAGGACGCAAGTAAATAAAATCAGAAACAGTTTTAAAATAAAATTATGAAATAGTTTGAGAAGGAGAGATGTTAGTTCTCAGAATGTTTGGCAAAATTCACTTGTGAAGACTTTCAGTCCAGGGTGTCTCTTCATTGGGAGCTTTTTCATTACTTTTTTCAAGTTCACTAGTTGTAATCCATTTATTCAGATTCCCTCGTCCTTTCTGATTTAGTTTTGGAAGGTTGTATGTTTCTAGGAATTTATCCATTTCCTCCAAGTTGTCCAATCGGTTGGCATATGCTTGTTCATAACATTTTCTTAAAATCCATTGTATTTCTTTGATGTCAGCTGTTATTTCTCCTGTTTCATTTCTGATTTCACTTTTTTGGGTCATTTCTCTTTTTTTCTTGAAGACTCTGGTTAAAGGCTTGTCGATTTTGCTTATCTTTTCAAAGAACCAACTCCTAGATTTATTGATCCTTTGAATTGTTCTTTTAGTCTCTATGTCATTTAATTCTGCTCTGATCTTGATTATTTCCTTCCTTCTACTCACCCTGGGCTTTGATTCTTGTTCCTCTAGTTCTTGTAGACATAGAGTTAGGTTGTTTATTTGAAATGTTTCTACCTTGTTAAGGTAGGTCTGTATTTCTATGAACTTTCCTCTCAGGACTGCCTTCGCAGTGTCCCATAGGTTTTGGGCTGTTGTGTGTTCATTTTCATTTGTTTCCAGAAATGTTTTTATTTCTTCCTTGATCTCATTGTTAACCCATTCATTATTTAATAACATGTTATTCAGTCTCCATGAATGTGAATGTTTTTGAGTTTTTTTCTTGAAGTTGGTTTCTAGTTTCAAGCCATTGTGATCTGAGAAGGTGCTTGATATGATTTCAATTTTCTTGAATTTGTTGAGGCTTGTTTTGTGTCCTACCATGCAGTTTACTTTTGAAAATGCCCCACATGCATTCGAAAAGAATGTATATTTTGCTTCTTTGAGGTGAAACTTTCTGTATATATCAATTAAGTCCATTTGATATAGAGTGCCATTCAGGCCACAATATCCTTGTTGATTCATTTTTTGGAAAATCTGTCAGTTATTGACAGTGGCTTGTTAAAATCTCCTACTATGAATGTGCTGCTGTTGATATCTTTCTTATAGTACTCCAAGATTTCCCTTGTATATTTCGGTGCTCCTATATTGGGTGCATATATGTTTACATGGTTATATCTTCTTGATGAATTTTTTTTTCTCAAGTATTATGAAGTGTCCTTCTTTGTCTCTTTTTATGTCCTTTGTTTTGAAATCTATTTTGTCTGATATAAGTATTACTATCCCACCATTTTTTCCATCGCTTCACTTTCAGTCCATGTAGATCTTTTGTTCTGCAGTGGGTATCTTGTAGACAGCATATGTGTGGGTCATGTTTTCTTATCTATTCAGCTGCCCTATGTCTTTTGATTGGAACATTTAATCCATTTACAATAAGGTTATTATTGATAGGCACCTATTCATTGTCATTTTCCCCTTTGTACCTATGTTCCTCTCTCTCTCTCTCTCTCTCTCTCTCTCTCTCTCTCTCTCTCTCTCCCCCTCTCCCTCTCCCTCTCCCTCTCCCTCTCTCTCTTTCTTATTCTTAAAGCAGTAACTTTAGCATCTCTTGCACTGCTGGATTGGTGGACATATACTCTTTTAGCCTTCTTTTCTCTGGGAAACTTCTTATTTCACCTTTCTTTTAAATGAGTCTTGCTTGCAGGCCTTTGCTATTCATTATTTGGAATATTTTTTGTCATTCCTTTCTAGTTTGTAGTGTTTCTGTAGTGTTTCTAGTTTGTAGTGCTTACCTTATTGGAGCGCCATTGTCTATTAGTAGCTGTTTCTCCCTTGCTGCCTTTAAGATTCTCTCTTTGTCTTTGAATTTTGCCATTTTCATTATGATGTGTCTTGGAGTGGGCCTCTTTGCGTTCATCTTGATTGGGACCCTCTGTGCTTCCTGGACTTCCATGACTCTTTTTCTCATCAAGTTAGGGAATTTTTCTGTTATTACTTTTACAAAGAAATTTTCTATCCCTTTCTCCTCGTCCTCTCCTTCTCGTATCACTATTATATGGATATTATTATGTGACATGTTGTCCCGCAGCTTCTTTAACCCCTCTTCATACTTTTTTAGTCTTTTTTCATTTTGTTGTTCTGTCTTGGAATTTTTTTCTACCTTGTCTTCCAGCTTGCTGATTCAATCCTCTGTTTCATCTAACCTTCTTTTAATTTCTTCTACTGTGCTTTTCATTTCAGATATTGTATTTTTTATTTCCTCCTGGCTCTTATTGATAGTTTCTTTGTCCTTTTTCATTATGTTGTAGTTCACAGTAAGTTCCTTGTAGCTTCCCTGGCATCCTTTGTAGTTCTCACTAAGCTCCTTAAGCATCCTTATAATTATTATTTTGAACTCAATGTCTAGTTTGATTGCCTCAATTTCACTTAGCAGTGTTTCTGGAAATTCCACCTTTCCTTTCAATTGGGGTTTGTTTCTTCATCTGTCCTTTTTTGGTGACTCTGCTTATTTATTTCTGCATATTATATTGATCTGCTTTGACTCCCTGTCTTCCTAGTGTGACCTTCTGTGGTAGGAGACCTGTGGGACTCAGTGGTGCAGTCTCCTGGATCTCCTGAAGTTGATATTCTTGGGATGCCCTTTATGCCATTTATGTGGACTCTCTGGTTGTTATTTGGTTTTGATTGTTTTTGGGTCATTCTCTGGTGGGTCCTTCCATCCATCTGGTTGACTGAGGGTCACTCTGCCCACCATATCTTGTATACTATTGTAAAGATGCTACCAGAACAAAACCAAACAGCCCAGGAAATACACCCACACCCTCAAAACTAACTCCCACCCACCACAACACTATCAACAGCAAATTAGCCAATATTTAAAGGTGTAAAAAGATTAAGACTATTATAAGAAAGGAAAAATGAACGTGAGATAACTGACAGAAAAATGATTTTGTGAGTGTAAATGGAGGAGCAATAATAAGGGTAGGGAATAGAGACAAGGTGAAGAAAGAGAGAAAAGAAAATTTACATCATAAAAAAGGGAGGGAGGAAGGCAGAATGGAGTAAGGAAGGAAAGCAAAGCATCCCTTTTTTAAGATTTTATTTATTTTTAGACAGAGGGGAAAGGAGAGAGAAAGAGAGGGAGAGAAACATCAATGTGTGGTTGCCTCCCATGCGCCCCCTTACTGGGTATCTGACCCACAACCCAGGCATGTGCCCTGACTGGGAATGGAACTGGTGACCCTTTGGTTCACAGGCTGGTGCTCAATCCACTGAGCCACCACAGCCAGGGTAACATTCTTTTTGTTTTATTACAAAGTCATTTCTTACAAAATCATAAGCATGGAATTCTGTAGCATAACAATATCATACTCAAGCATACCATATGACATTTTAGGTGAAATATTCAAATTAAAACTATATATTATTATACCCATATTATTACCTTACCATCCACACTTGAGTAGGCCTTACTTCTGCCAGACCGTGTATATATCTAATGAGAGAAAAAAAACACAACAACAAAAACAACAATAAAAGTATAAAAATATAGGGATGAAATATATTATATATTTACATTTTATATGTATATAAAATATAAAAATATAGGGGTCCAATTGGAGAAAAAGATCCACCACAGCAATATCAACAAAAAAATGAACTAAGATTAATATAGGTGGGATGGGAATAAGAGGGAAAAAAGAAAGAAAGAAAGAAAAGCTTAAGAGGTGTCTAGAGGAAATAGAAGTGATTTTGAGAGGATAGAGGGAGAAGGAATACTAAGAGTGATGAATGACAACCAGGATAAGACAGGGAAAAATTAAAATTTAAAATGGAAGAAAGAAAGGTCAGGAGGAAGGCAAAATGGAGTAGGAGAGGAGAACAGTAAAATTTGAGATTTGAAATAAAAAACTAGTGACTACCTAGAAATAAAATTGAAGAAATACCACCACAACCACCTTATCCACAACAAATAAACAAAGAATGATTAAAGTGAAGAGAGAATAAGGGTATTTTAAGAATGGTAAAAAGAATGTGAGATTACTAATGACAGGCAAAAATTGTTTTCAGATACTAGACGGGGAAGAAATAGTAAGAGTGCAGAATAGAAACATGTCATAGCAAGAAAGAAAATAGAATTTAAAACAAAAATAAGAGGAAGAAGGAAGAAAGTAAAATGGGGTAAGAGAAGTGTGGAGTAAAATGTGAGATTTGAAATAAACTATAATATAAAACCTGGTGACATATTAGGCCCAAACTTGAAGGGCAATAAATGAATGTTAAAAAGTTATGCAGGAGAAAATAGAGTCAATCATAAAGAAGATCAAGGAGATCAGGACCCGAGGAACTGTGTAGCTCATAGTGTCTGGTGAAGAGACCTTTCAGAGCTTTTTCTTCTTTCCCCTATGGAAATGTACCCAGCAGGACACTTCTGAGCCTGGACTTGCTGATCTGCAGAGCCTGTAATTCCACAGGTGGGGGTTAGGCTCACCTGTCTGTGAGAGGATTTGGCTGACTGCAGCAAATCTCAGGTGTTTGGCTCCTGTCTTCCAGTCCCTAGCCTGCCACTCTCTTGCAGGAGGTCAAACCCAAATTCTCCACTCTGAGCACCCTGCTTCTCACGAGTCATGCTGGGTCGGGTCCTACAGTTCCTTCAGTGTGACTCTACCCCTCTGAGTTTTTGGTTAGCAGAGCGGCTGCTGCCCACTCCGACAGGGGTGAGCCCCGGGTCCCTGCAAGTCACAGGTCTCACCACAGCTTCCCTTTTAAAAGAGTTTCTGTGTGGCCCCCATGCTGCCACACCAATTTCTGGGGGGCTTGTTCTCAACACACTCCCCATTCCCAAAAATCACACAGTGTCTTACCATCAGGGCTAGCTACTGCCTTTCAGAGCCTCCAACAAGTTTAGATAAAGTTTCTCTCTGGCCACTCCCTTGCAAGCCTGAATTCTCCACTTTCCCCAATGGCATTGGGAAAAGCCCTGCAACTATACTCAGGGCAGTGGCAAAGTGTAGATCCCACTCCCTCCAGAGGTCTTCATCCTCAGTCGGTCCTGCTCCTGCCATGGTCTTTCTGGAGCTCACACCTCCCAGGTCTTCTCTCTGTTCCCTGGTAGCTTTCTGCTCCTGAGCCAATCCATAGCTTCCCCAACTCTGTGTAGCCAGAAGTGCTGAGCTGGGCAGCCAGGGTGGCTCCACTTGGAAAGCCTGGGCTGTTTGTTCCTGGGTGCCCTGCAGGCATGTAGGTTTTTGCCCACTTCCCTGCACTCCCCAAACTCCCATTCACATATGCATCCACTCAAAGACTCACGCACTCTCTGCTGGACTCTTGAGTGGACTGCTCTGTGTTTTGGCTGCAAGACATGCCTGGGTCTGGGAGCAAGTAGATGGAGCTACTAGCTACTCTGCTACCATCTTGCTCCTTCCCCAACATTAACAGTTTTAAAAAGCACTTTCATATCCAGAACCCCTGTCTTCCTTACCTTTGAAGTAATTAACGAGAAGTTCTGATGTGGCTTTGCTATGACATAAAAGGCCTTGTTTTATTTCTTGAAGGTGAGACAAGTAATGTAGGAAGACACCTTCTGGCAATTTTAAAGCACTATTTTGACCTTGATTTTGCTTCCCATTAGGAATATCCTAAGTGGATAGGTACTATCCTTGCTGGCTCCACATATGTACATCTCTCTTTACTATTGTTAGCACCAGCCTACATATCTGAGCTATAATCTGTATATGTAAGCACATATACTGGCATGGATATATTAACCCTTTGCTTTTATTACCATCAGCCTGTATATGACATGGAGAAAGGTAAATATAACAGTCACATATAGGAGGAAATTTCACAATGCTATGGCTGATAATTTAGTAAGGCCCTAATTAGGGACCTATGGCATAAACCCACAAGATAATAATTACATTCTATATGCACATTTGATTGTGTCAGCTACAAAACTGAAGGCCCAATAGATTGTAGAAAAGCTACTCTGTAACCTATCATTATATTTGTATTTTATTCATGCCTATGATTCTTTCCATACTGTTTAAGTGAATTTATTTTTTAATTCCAACCTCTTTTTACCAAAATAAAAGTAAAATAATTTTGTTCAAGGTAAAATGATTGAAGAAGAAATGTAGATTTGGGAAGGGAAAGGCCAAGAGAGAGTAGATATAAACTCCAACTTGGGCATTTGTATGTTTTCATAACTCCATGGGTACAACTAGGGTTGAGAATCACTATCTTACAATAGTGTTTCTCAAACTGTAATGTATATGAAAATCACCTTGGGGAAAAAAGTAAATTCTGATAGTGTAGAATGGGGCTTTATATTCTTAATTTCTAACAAGCTCACAGGTGATTCTGAAACTGATGTTTCATTGATTAAACTTTGTATAGCAAAGTCTTAGAGAAATTCTCTAAGATGTGTCAAAGGAGACACATATAAGGATGCTCATGAGAGCCCTGTTTGTATTATCAGGGAGGGAGAAAAAGAACACATCTTAACTATTCTTTAGTACTATAATAGATCAATAATGTGTAGATTTTCATAAAATAGAACACTGTTTGGTAGCTGAAACTGATGAACCAGAGTTAACATAAATCAGCATGCATAAATATTTAAAAATTTAGTGATGATTGACAAAAGCAAGTTTTAAAATATAATTTGATACTTCTTATGTACATTAAAATTACTCAATAAATATTATATTATGTGTATGGATCTATACCTATATAATTAAAATTTTAAAACTTTATGGGAATAATATACACTAATTTTAGGAGAATACTTACCCTGGGGTAGTGAGAGGAAAAGAGATATGGATGTGAAATTCTATCTTGATTTGCCAAGTGAAAGAAAAATCAGAAAGATCTTAGCTTTCCATCATATTTTCAGTAAGTTAATATCCATTGTATCTGGATGATTTGTTACATTTATTTGTACTTCTTAATATGTTTGAAGTATTTTGTTATTAAATTTTGTAACATCTGGGGCTTTGTTGCACTTTAATTCTTATCTTATGTCAGACCCTACTGTGAGAAATAGGAACCTTATGGTGAAATGAATTACCACATTCTCTTCCTCGTGCCTAGCCCTGCTTGGCTCTATTAAATCGGCAAATAAAAGGCTACCTCCAATACTTTAGAATAACGCTACTCAATATTTAATTTTTGCCCTTAGTCACAAACTCTTTGCCCTAACCCTTTTTAATACTCTCTTTGGCCCCCAGATCCCTCCATATGTTAATGTAGGAGTACAGGTTTGCTCCAGATCCAATTGAACCTGCTGTGATCATTTCTGTTCTAAGTTTCTTCTTTAAGAAATAATAGCTGATTTTTTTTTCCATAACAGGAAATTCAAGTAAAAGTTGGAGAACTTCCATGTCTCTGAAGCATATCTCTGGTCTACAACACCTCAATTTTAACCAATATACCAAGATGGCAAACATTAACATCATGGAGTGAGTCTCCTCAAAATATACCTGGCCCTACTTGATGGGATAACGTCCTAAAATAAGCTGTTAAAACAGTTAAACCTACAAAGTCCACCTTTAGCTATTTATTGACTTTCTTCACCTCTAATTTTGACAGGTTTGATGAAATGGAATAAAACTAGATCTTGAGCACTTGCCAGTGACTATAAGTCTAACCTTAAACAAGTCGCTTAAGAAACTAGAATAGTTCTCAAATTCCTCAAGTATAAAATATTAAATTTCTAACCCAATATATGTGGAAAACTGTTGAAAAGTATTACATTTACTTCAAAAGTAATGAATTAGTATTTTCTCTTTTACACATGCCATCAACCTTTATTCAATTTTCTCCTTTTCAGTCTCTTCACTCCTTTAAATCATCTTTTTCTCACTCTTTCTAACATCCTTGTCCTGCCACCCCTTGGAGACAGCTCTCATCATGAAGATGCACTGAAAGTCACTTATCAGTGGTATTTTCCCTAAGTCTCTAGAATATTGATGATAGACAAATGCCTTGAGGATCCATCCTAAAGGGCAATAGCAATATACTTTGCATCTCAGGTCAAGCTTAACAAATTCATTGCCAACTGCTTTCTGTTTGAAGCTACTGCCTTTTATTTTCCTACTACTTCCTGTTTCTATGCAAAAACTCTTAGGCATAAGCATTTCCATGGAAGTCTACTAACCACTTAATTTCAGAGACCCTCTCTGGTTGGTGATGTCTTCCTGCTTAACCATAACTGATGTCTGGCTGGCTTTTTGTTTGGAGACAGAGTGGAATAGGGATGGCAATGACGAGAGACAACAGTAACAATACCCTTTCTTTTTATTGAAACTTTTTAAAAATTTTATTGTTGACACTATTGCAGATGTCCCACTTAATCTTTCTTAGTAACTGACAAAAGCTAGAGCTTATGATGTCAGAATCCTCTATAACTCCCACTCTTAGGACATCACTTGACTTAGGAAACACACAACTTCTAAGTTTTAAAGGTAAAGCTTTCTCTAGATCTCTAGAATATTGCTGATAGATAAATGTCTTGAATGCCTATCCTAAAGGGCAATAGCAATGTATGAAAAAGAAATTGAAACTTTATAAACAAATGGGTCTACAGCAAATTAAAACTATATGAACAAATGGGACTACATCAAAACTAAAATACTTCTGTGCAGCTAAAGAAACCATCAGCAAGACAAATGGGGAACCCACTGTACGGGAGAACATTTTCAACAGTGGTATATCTGACAACGGTTTAATATTGAACATATACAAAGAACTTATACAACTCAGCTCCAGGAAGACAAACAACTCAATTAAGAAATGGGCAAGAGACCTAAACAGACACTTCTCCAAAGAGGACATACAGAGGGCCCAAAGACACATGAAAAAATGCTCAACATCAGTAGCCATCAGAGAAATGCAAATTAAAATGAAATATCACCTCACACCTGTCAGAATGACTATTATCAATAAATCAACAAACAACCAGTGCTGGCAAGGATGTGGAGAAAAGGGAACACTAGTGCACTGTTGGTGGGGACGCAGACTGGTACAGCCACTGTGGAAAACAGTTTGGAATTTCCTTAAAAAATTAAAAATGGAACTCCCTTTTGACCCAGTGATTCTACTTCTGGAAATATACCCTGAGGATTCTGAAACACCAATACAAAGATATATATGCACCTCTATGTTTATAGCAGCGCTATTTACAATAACCAAGATTTGGAAACAGCCTAAGTGCCCATCAGTAGATGAGTAGATAAAAAAGCTGTGGTACGTTTACTCAATTGAATACTAAACAGCAGTAAAAAAAAAAAAAAGAAACTCTTACATTTTGCAACAGCATAGATGGACCTGGAGCGCATTATGCTAAGTGAATTAAACCAGTCAGTGAAAGAAAAATACCACATGATCTCACTTATATGTGGAATCTAATGAACACAATAAACTAACAACCAAAATAGAAGCAGAAGCTTAAATACATAAAACACACTGACAGTTGCTTGAGGTGAGGGTCAGGAGGAAGATGGTAACGGGATTAACCAAAGAACATTTATGCACAACCCATGGACACAGACAACAACATGGGGATTGAATTGGGGAAGGGAGAGGATTGAATTGGGTGGAGTGGGGAAAAGGAGAAAAAGTGGGAACTGTAACAGCATAAACAATAAAATTTTTTTTTAAAACATTCTCTAAATACTCCATGAAAAAGATTCAACAATAGTTGTGGTAAAGATCTGTGCATCAAGAAAGATGTCTTAGGACCATAGTATGAACAAACAATCTGGACTCAGAAAGACTGGCATTCTACTCTGGGCCCTGCCACTTACTAGTATCCTCACCGTGTACAAATCACTTAAGCTCCCTGAGCCTCATTTTTCTCAGTTGTAAAATAGGAATCACACCACCTCTTTCAGGGTTTCCGTGACGGTTATTCGATTAGTTTCTATACTTAATTTGCTCTGCCATCTTGTTTTCCACATGACCATTACATGGCCTCAGGGCTGCCCCCAGACTGCTTCTCTTATTGCTACTCTCTTTCCTCTAGGAATTCCATTCATTCCCATGACTTCAGTTACTATATGTAAATGATTGACAAGTATCCCAATTCTGAGAGCTCTAAGCTACAGACCCATGCATCCATTTGCCTATTTGATATATTCACTTAGATGTCCCAAATACACCTCAACATAACACGTCCAATATTGAAATCAAAATCTCTCCCTCCTTTTCCTAAATATGTTTTACCTGTAGTCTTCTCAATCTTCATAAATGGCTCCACCATATACCAAGTTCTATAAATTACACTTCCTACATTTATTTTAATTCTTTCTTCTTTTTCCTGGCTCCATTATTGCTACACAAGGCCACGCCACCACTGTCTTTTTCCAGGCCCATATCAAGAGCACATTACTGGCCTCCTTGCTTTTACTCTTTTTTAAAAGATTTTATTTATGTATTTTTAGAGAGAAGGGACGGGAGGGAGAAAAAGAGGAAGAGAAACATCAATGTGCGTTGCCTCTCACACAATCCCTAGAGGAAACCTGGCCTGCAACCCAGGCATGTGCCCTGACTGGAAATCAAAGTGGCAACCCTTTGGTTCACAGGCCGGCACTCAACCCACTGAGCCACCAGCCAGGGTGCTATTCTTGCTCCTCTAATTAATTATTCACACAGCACAGAGTATTCTTTTTACAACATAAATCAGAACTGTTACTCATCTGCTCCCATTTCTCTTAAGATAAAGATTAAATTTGATACAATGTGGTCCACTGGGTTCTACACAACCTGAACACTGCCTATCTCTCCAATTCTGCCATGTCATTCTGCCCTACCATTATTTCCATTTCAAATCTCACTAGATTCTCTCATTACTTGGCATATACTATGTCCTCTCCAACTTGAGCCTCAGCATATTCTATTCCCTCTACCAGAACATAATTTATTCACAAGCTACTACTCCTTTCAGCTGGCTAACCCCTATTCTTTTTTGTTCACAGTTTAAACTTCACTTCCCTAGGTGAACATTTACTTCCGCAACTTAAACAATGCCAGGTCCCCTCCTTTAGTTTCTACAGAATCCTGTGCTGCTTCTTCACAGAACTTAGCACACATATAACCATTTAATCTACATAATTAATATCTGTTCCACTCCCAAAAAACTAAGTTCCAAGAGGGCAGGGGTTTTTATCTTTTGTTCAACAGTGTATTCCTTGTTGAACAATACATGGAACTTATCTAGAGTTCAATAAATGTTTGTGGACCTAATTCAACAGCCCTGTAATTGTTTTTCTAAAGATTTTATTTATTTACTTTTAGGGACAGAGAAAGAGAGGGAGAAAAAGGGAGAGAGACATCTATGTGTGAGAGAAACATTGATCAGTTGTGTCTCTCATGCCCCAACCTGAGACCTTGCCCACAACCCAGGCATGTGCCCTGACTGGGAACCAAATCAGTGCCTTTCGGTTTGCAGGATGACATCCAATCCACTGAGCCACACCAGTCAGAGCAGAGCCTTGTAATTGTTATTCCAGCTTCTACTTTTTTGCTTTCAATCTACTTTATAAGGTACAAATCTGAACAAAGCAATTAAATATTCCCCAATACCCTTGGGATAAAGGCCAAACTCCTCAACATGACATAGCATATTGCCTAATCAAGAGACTACTTGCCACTTTAGGTTTATCTTCCAACATTCCCCATTCCCACACCAGGCTCCATGCTGAACTATTTTCACTTCTACAAACTCACCATGCTTTCTATCACACCTCTCTCTGCACATTGTCCCCTCTGCCTGGAAAGTTCTCCCCATATTCTTTGGTCTGGGTAACTCCTATTTTCCTTTAGATATTAGTTTTAGAAATTATTTCTACTGAAAGCTTTCCCTGACTCCCTAAGTTTCTGTTAGGCACCCTCTCATGTATTCCTATAACATACACTTGAGTTATCAAAGCATGTATAATTCAGTATTGCAACCAACTTTCTATATACATCTTCCTCAACAGACTGAATTCCTTAAGAGCAAAGGTTGTATCTCATTTACTTTGGTATTCTGCATACTTGACAAGGTAACCAGTAAAAATGAAGCAAAATATTTTCAATGAATTACTTTTTTTCTTCTTCTGAATAGTTCTAAAATCCATACTTCTCTCTCTCCTCCTATTATCACTCTTCTAGTTCAGACATTCACAATTTCTCACCTATTCTACTATAACAACCTCCTAACTGATACTTATCCCCAAGTCTATGCTCTATGCTAATGCCTGGAAGATCTTTCTAAAAATAAGAAATTGAACATAGTATCCCATTGTTAAAATTCTTCAAAGATTCCAACTACTTAATAGATAAAGTCTAAATTCCTTTGCATGGTATACATGATTATTTATATGAGATAACATATGTGTGATGCTTAGCAAAGTGTCTGTCACACTAAAAGTACTCATAATCATTAGCCACTGCATTAATAAGCTATTGTTGCAGCAATAACAACCTCAAATCTCATTGGCTTATAAGAAATAAATGTTTATTGCTTCTTTGAATAACAGAGGGTCTTTAGGCCAGCTGTGGTTTGGTCGAGCTTACCTGGGATCAGGTTCAAATATGCCCCATGCATCTCTCATTCTATGACCCTCAGATACCTGGGGATATGTTCTTCTTACAGATGGTAAGAGCACAAGAAGCCAAGCCAAACTATGTGTGGATATTTAAAACATCTAATGGGACATGACGTATTTCTCATCTGATCTCATTGTGTTGGCCAAAGCTCATCACATGGTTAAACCAAAAGTACTGGGTTGGTCAAAAAGTCCGTTTAGTTTTTTCCATAAAGTGAAAGACACATTTTTCATTTTCACCAATAACTTTATTGATTTGGATATTTTATGTATGTCGGCTATCTCCTATGTCAGAACATTGATTGTTCTCAATTAATGTCTTGATTTGATCACTATCAATTTCAGCTGGTCTACCCTACCATGGAGTATTGTCCAGCAAGAAATCTCCAGCAAAAAACTTCACAAACCACTCTTGACACTTTCAATCAGTCATAGTGCCTTCTCCATACACTGTGCAAATCTTTTTCTGTGTTTCAGTTGCATTTTTACCTCTCTTGAAATAAAAAGCATAATATGCCAAAAATGTCACTTATTTTCTTCCACCTTCAATATTTAAATGACCACACAAAAATTCACCACTTTTGAGAGGTTTTTATTAAATGCATGCTGACATGACAGCTGTCACAATACAATCTAACAAAATCATTTTGAGTGAAGTTAAAGATAACTAAGCACTACAAGAACTATCTTACAGAAAAAATCAAATGAACTTTTTGGCCAACCCAATAAATGGGTCAGGAAACTATACTGTACCCATTAAGTGACACTGTAAAGTTACATGGCAAAGAACACAGATGAAAGTCCCAATATATGGAGAAAGCAGAATTTTCAGGAATATTTTAATCCACCAGAGCCTTCATTGTTATTGGGATACTCTACAAACTCACTCCTATCTACCTTTGCAGTTTCATCTGCTACAGCTGACCTTGAGATTTAGGCTGTAAAAATACTGTGGGAGGTATTATCCAAAAATAGGACTTCAATGATGCATGCCTCCTGGTATTGGTGTTCTTATATAGGACCAGTCCCTTGAATCTAGGTGGACATGCAACCAATTTGTCACCAGCAGAAAACAGTAGAAGTGACACTGAATGGCTTCCAAGCTAGGTCAAAAGAAGCCTTTTAACTTTGGCCTTGGTCTCCTAGAAAATTTATTCTTGTGATTCTCCTTCTTAACAAGCTCTCTCTTGAGACCAGTCATTATGCTATGAGAAGCCCAAGCCATATAGAGTGACCATATATATGCATGTTAGTCACCTGTCCCAGTCCAGTGTCCCAAACAATAGCCAGCACGACTGGCAGTTATGTGAGCAAGTCATCTTGTACATCCACCCAGGTGAGTCTTCAGATGGCTGTACCCCAGCTGACTATCTGCAAATTCCTGAAAGACCTGAATCAGGAAGCACCCATCTGAGTCCACTCAACTCACAGATTTGTAAGAGATGATAATAAATTACTGTTTTAAGCCCCTAAGTTGTGTTTTATTCTATTTTTATTGTTTAGAATGTGGTAAAATACACATAACAAAATTTAATTGTACAGTTCAGTAGTATTAAGTGCATTCACATTGTTGCCTAACCAATCTTCAGAATTTTTTTCATCTTTCAAAGCCGAAACTCTATGCCCATTAAACAAGTCACTATTTCCCTTCACCCCCAGCACCTGGCAACTAGCAATCTACTTTCTGTATCTATGAATTTGACTATACTGATATCTCATATAGCTGGAATCATATGCTATTTGTCCTTTCGTGAGTGTATTATACTTATAATATCTTCAAGATTCATTCATATAATAGCATGTGTCAGATTTCTCTTCTAATTTGAGGTTGCATAATACTCTATTGTAAGTAGATTTTGCAATTTTTTTATCCATTCATCTATCAACAAACACTTGGGCTCCTTCTACCTTGTAGTTATGCTATAATAGACACAGACTTTGTTTTCAATTCTTTTGGGTATATACCCAGAAGTGGAATTGTATGATTTTGTGGTAAATCTATTTTTAATTTTTTGAGCAACTGGCATACTGTTTTCCACAGCAGCTGCATAATTGTACATTCCCACCAGTTGTGCATAAGGGCTTCAAATTCTTCACATCCTTAACAGCACTTGTTATTGTTCTTTATTGTAACTACCCACCATTAAGTTTTGAAATGGTTTCCTACACAGAATGGAAAATTTTTTAAAGAGGTCAGCTTAACCCTGATTACAAACCAAAGACATTATATAAAACTGCATACCATGTCCCTCACAAATATTGATGTAAAATTCTTAACAAAATTTTAGCAAATCAAATGAAAAAATATATAAAAATAGCATATGAAGTATAATTTATATCAAGAATTTAATATTTGGAGGGATTTGGTAAGATGGCAGAAGAGTGAATGGGAGTCACAATAATTTCTTCCTAGGACCAATCTGGAACTACAACTAAATTGTGGAGAAATCGCCCAGCACAAACAACTGAACAATAGTGAGAGAGAAGCCTTATAACCTCAGATAGACACAAGAAACAGCTTCAGCCCGACCTGAATGGTAAGGAGTGCAGCAGAGACTCAAGAAGACTAGCAGGGAACCCACAGGTGACAGCACTGGAGGGATAATTAAGTGGCCAGTTGGATCGCCCCTGGGAAGAGTGGGATCTAAACCCTAAGCTAGGATCCCCAGTCTAGGGCATCAGAGCCCAAAAAGTAGTCTGATAACAACCGGTAGCAAAAAGCAGCAGGGTTGCTCTCTGCCAGAGACAGGTGGCTGGAGACGCAAAGGACCATACAAAGGGTCAACGGACAAATTTTCATTTGCAGCCACTTACCCTGGTTTCTGGCAAAAGTTGGGGCACAGTTGGCTAGAGATACCTAAGGAGAGACTAGGGACAGAGGCTTTGGGGAGAGAACTAAGAGAGTAGATGCTTCAATCCCAGTGCTGAGTCATCTCCCATAAGGTAGCAACCATCGTACTCAGGCAGACCACTCCCCTCCAAGCATCAGCAACCTGAGGGGGGAAAACAGCCCCAACTCCAAGAGGGACTCTTCCCTGGACTCGTGGTGTTTAAGTCCAACTGCTGAGTGCAGAATGACTCTATTAACAACTGAAGGAGACAGCCACAGACAGTAGATCCTTGGAAGTCTCAAACAGGCTGCCTAAGTTCAGACAGGGTCAACATCTGACATCTCCAGAGGTGGATCCAGAAACAAAAAACAGGGGTAAATACCTAAACAAAATCCACAGTGCTCTTCTCCATGATTTGTGATATTTTCTTATCTTCATAGCTTTTGAACATTCATTTCTTGCCCATCAACTATGTGCATATTCCACCTTCATTCCCTTTTCTTTTATGATGTAAATTTTACTATCTCTCTTCACATTGCTCCAACTCCCAGCTCTTATTAGTGATCCTCCCTCTACCTCATAAAATCATTTTGATTTCAGTAGGACAGCTCATATTCACTCTTCTTTCTTGTAATAGTCTTAATCTTTATACACCCTTATTAATACCAGTTCATTTGCTATTGATAGTGGGATTGCACAGGAGAGAATTATCTTTGTGGGTGTGGATTTGTCTCCTGGGAATTGTGGTTTTATTTGGGCAGCACCTGCACAACAATATATAAGATGTGGTTGGCAGAGTGACCCTTAGTCAACCAGCTGGAGGGAAAGACCCACCAAAGAATGACCCAACAACAATCAAAACCCAATTACATCCAGAGAGCCAACACAAACAGCATAAAGGGCATCCCAAGAGCATCAAGTTCAGGAGATCAAGGACACTGTACCACTGAATCTCACAGGTTTCCTACCATAGAAGTTCATACCACAAAGTCAGGGAGTCAAAGCAGATCAATTTAAGAAGCAGAAGCAAACAAAGAGAGTCTCACAAACATTGGGAAGACAAAGAAACAACAAGCAAACTAAATGAAAGAAGGAATCCTCAGAAAGAGTGCTAAATGAAATAATGGCAAGTAAAGCATCCTATATTGAGTTCCAAACAATGGTTATAAGGAAGCTCAATGAGCTTAGTGAGAATTACCAAAAACTACAGGGAAGCTAGGAGGAACTTACTGCAACCTCTATCAGCATGAAAAAGAATATAGAAACAACCAACAAGGGTGAAGAGGAAATGAAGAATACAATTCCTGAATTGAAGAACACAGCAGAAGGAAACAAAAGCAAGCTAGATGATGTATAGGATTGAATCAGCAAGCTTGGGGACAAGGTAGAAAAAAAAAACTCCCACAAAGAGCAACAAAATGAAAAAAGGCTCAAAAAGAATGAAGAGGGGTTAAGGGAAATGTAGGGCAGCATGAAATGTAATAATATCTATATAATAGGGATACCAGAAGGAGAAAAAGAGGAGCAAGGAATAGAAAACCTGTCTGAAAAAGTAATGATGGAAAACTTTCCTAATTTGATGACAGAAAAAGTCACACAACTCCAGGAAGCAGAGAGGGTCCGAATCAAGAGGAACCAAAATGGGCCCACTCCAAGACAAATCATAATTAAAATGGCAAATTTTAAAGACAAAGAGAAAATCTTAAAGGTAGCAAGGGAGAAACAGAAAGTAACAAACAAGGGAGCCCTGATAAGGCTAGCAGCTGATTCCTCAACAGAAACACCACAAGCCAGAAGAGAATGGCAAGAAACATTACAAGTAATGAAAATCAAAGGCCTGCAACCAAGACTATTCTATTCAGCAAGGCCCTCAATAAAATGGAACACAAAATAAGGAGTTTCCCTGACAAAAGTAGGCTAAAAAAATACACCTGCAACAAACCAGCATTGCAATATATGCTATAGGGTCTGATTTAAGAAGATGAAGAAAAAGAGTGAGAGAGAGAGGAACACAGGTACAAAGATGGAAACTGGCAATGAATAAGTATCTATCAATAATAACCTTTAATGTAAATAGATTAAATGCTCCACTCAAAACAAAAGGTAGCTTAATGGATAAGAAAAAATGACTCATACATATGCCGCCTATAATGACCCGCCACAAAACAAAAGGGCTACACAGACTGAAAATAAAGGGTTGCAGAAAAATATTCCAAGCAAATTGACAGGAAAAAAAGCCAGAGTAATAATATTTATATCAGACAAAATAGACTTCAAAACAAAGGCCATATAAAGAGACACAGAAGGACACTTCATAATACTCGAGAAGAATCCATCAAGAAGACATTAACATTGTAAACCTATATGCACTCCATGTAGGAACACCAAAGTATATCAGAAAAATCTTGGAGGACTTCACGAAATATATAGACAGCATCACAATGATAGCATGGGTTTTTAACAGCCCACTGTCAACATTGGATAGATCTACTGAACAAAATATCAACAAGGATATTGTGGAATGGAGCAACACATTCGATCCAATGGACTTAACTGATATATATATAGAACCTTTCATTCCAAAGAGTCAAAATACGCATTCTTCTGAAATGCACATGGAACCATTCGAAAGATAGACCACACTCCGGGACACAAAACAAGCCTCAACAAATTAAGAAAATTGAAATCAAATCAAGTATTTTCTTGGACCACAATGGCTTGAAACTAGAAACCAAGCTCACAGAAAAAACTCAAAAACATTCAAACTCATGGAGACTGAATAGCATGCTATTAAACAGTGAATGGATAAATAATGAGATAAAGGAAGAAATCAAAAAGTTTCTAAAAACAAATAAAAATGAGCGTACAACAGTCCAAAACCTATGGAACACAGTGTATGCAGTCTTGAGAGGGAATTTCATAGCAACACCGGCCTACCCAAAAAAGATACAAATTCTTCAAATAAACAAACTAACCCTACAACTTCAAAAACTGGAGGAGCAACAACAAACAAAGCACAGAGTGAGTAGAATGAAGGAAATAATCAGATCAGAGAAGAATTCAATTACACAGAGACTAAAAGAACAATTCAAAGGAGCAAAATCTCCAGGAGCTGGTTCTTTGAAAAGATAAACACAATTGACAAGCCTTTAACCAGTATCATCAAGAAAAAAAGTGAGAGGATGCAAATAAATAAAATCAGAAGTCAAACAGTTAAATTACAACTGATACAACAGAAATACGAAGGATTGTAAGAAATTACTATGAAAAACTATATGTTGAGACATTTGAAAGCCTGGGTGAAAAGGGCAAATTTCTAGAAACATATGATCTTCCAAAATGGAACAAAGAAGAAGCAGAAAGCCTGAACAGACAGATAACAGCTGGGGAAATCAAAGCATTAATCAAAAACTTCCAGCACACAAAAGCCCCAGACCGGATGGTTTCCCAGGAGAATTCTACGAAACATTTAAGGAAGAGCTAACACCTGTCCTTCTCAGACTTTTCCAAAAAAAATCCAAGAAGTAAGACTGCCAAACTCTATTTATGAGGGCAACATCATCCTAATTCCAAAACCAGATAAAGACATAACAAAGAAAGAAAACTACAGACTAATATCACTGATGAACATAGACGCAAAAACCGTTAACAAAATATTGGCAAACTGCATCCAGCAATACATTAAAAAGATCATACACCATGATCAAGTGGGATTCATCCCAGGGATGCAAGGATGGTACAATATTTGCAAATCAATAAACATAATACCTCACATAAACGAAAGGAAAGACAAAAATCGCATGATCATATCAATAGATGAGGAAAAAGCATTTGATAAGGTACAGCACTTGTTTATGATAAAAACACTCAGCAAAGTGGGAGTAGAGAGATCATAGCTCAACATAACAAGGCCATATATGAAAATCCTACAGCCAACATCATACTCAATGGGAAAAAACTAAAAACTTTCCCACTAAGATCAGGAACAAGAGAAGGATGTCCATTTTCACTATTTCTATTCAACATAGTATTGGAAATCCTAGCCATAGGGATCAGAGAAGTAAAAGAAAAAAAGGCATCCAAATTGGAAAGGAGGAAGTAAAACTGCCATTGTTTGCAGATGACATGATAGTGTATGTAGAAAATCCTATAGACTCCACCAAGAACTACTTGACCTAATAAGCGAATTTGGAAAGCAGCGGGATACATAGTCAATATTCAGAAATCAAAGACATTTTTGTACACCAACAATGAAATATCAGAAACAAATCAGGCAAAAATTCACATTTGCTATCACAACAAGAAAAATAAAGTACCTAGGAAAAAAACTTACCAAGGAGGTAAAAGACCTGTACTCAGAAAATTACACAACACTGAAGAAAGAAATTAAGGAAGACACAAATAAATGGAAGCATATACCGTGTTCATGCATTGGAAGAATTAATATCATCAACATGTCCATGCTACCCAAAGCAATTTAGAGATTTAATGTAATCCCTTTTAAAATACCAATGAAATAATTCACAGATATAGAACAAATAATTCAAAAATTTATATGGGACCCTAAACAACCCCAAATACCTCCAGCAATTTTGCAAAAGAATAACAAAGTAGTGGGGACCACAGTACCTGATATCATACTATATTACAAGGCCACGGTAATCAAAGCAGTCTGGTATTTAGATAAGAACAGACACATAGATCAATGGAACAGAATAGAGAGTCCAGAAATAAACCCCTGTCACTATGGTCAATTAATATTCAACAAAGGGGGCGGGAGCATAAAATGGAGTAAAAATAGCCTCTTCAACAAATGTTGTTGGGAGATCTGGACAGCTACATGCAAAAAAATGAAACTCAACCACCAACTTACACCATATGCTCAAATAAACTCAAGATACATACAAGACTTAAATATAAATTATGACACTATAAAAGTCTTACAGGAGAACATAGGCAGGAAAATTTCAGATATTCCATGCACCAATATTTTCACTGATATATCCCCTCAAGCTAGGGACATAAAGGAAAGAATATACAAATGGGACTTCATCAAAATAAAAAGTTTCTGCGTGTCTAAAGAAAACATCAGCAAAATAAAAAGGGAAGTAACCACATGGGAAAATATATTTGCCAATCATACCTCAGACAAGGGTCTGATCTATAAAATATATAAAGAACTCACACGACTCCACACCAGGAAGACAAATAATCCAATTAAAAAATGGGCA